>JAQQZY010046472.1:0-10614 GCA_030068375.1 Ostorhinchus rueppellii | reverse complement strand
AAAACCATCCAACATATGACTTTGACAAAGATATCATTTTAAAGCTTATTTCCTCTTCTTTCCATTGATACCCAAATGTCAGTTTTGAAATTTGGATCATTGTGACTAATTTTGCTGGATCAGGTCACAAATAAACAGCAAACTAAGACTCATCTTTCAATTAAATGTGTGCGTTACCATGACAACTGTCATCTTGCTGTCAGAGTGTTTGACCACAGTGCTGATGAAGATCTGGAGTTGGTCCCCATGTGCCTTCAATGGCAGCTATCTGCTAAAAGCTAATGCTAATGCTAGGGTGTATAAAATGCAGACTGCATTTCCCTTCAGTCATAGGAAAGCCAGTTTACCTTAACTTTAGCTACTGCACATTTTTGATACATGTCTGGTCAAAATAAAAGTATGACATTCAATAGCATTTAAAGAAGCAATTAAAAAGCTTTTTGAAACGTCAGGATAACCTTTTCCGATGTTGACAATGACATAAATGAAATAAAACACTGGATTTGTCCTTTAAATTGACCGCACTTTCACCTCACACATGGAATCCCATAAACATGCACAGATTAAGTAACATCTGTCCTATTTCTTTCAGCTGCAGAAGCCTCGGGTGGAGCAGCCAGCCGACCTGCCAATGCAACCAGTGGGTGTGTCATAGTGTAGTTACGTCCATATGTTGTTGTCAAGACTACATTCAGTGAGACTGGGCATCTTTTCACACCAGAAACTTTGAACCAAGATATATGTTTTAGTAAAGAGGTGTACTACTGGAGATGGGTGTCAGCACCAGTCTCAAGACCACTATTTGCAGATGTTGGTCTTGCCTCAGTTTTGAGTGCAGTTTTATTTAACCTTATCTCAGTTTGGGACAAAAGACATATTTCAAGGCCAGTCCACGGCTGTGTGGATATCACTACATTCTGATGAATCTCCTGACTTACTGGTTAAAATCATTACAGTAATTTGTAAAAAAAAAAAAAAAGAAAGAAAAAAAGAAGAAGAAGAAGAGAGCGAGAGAAAAGAAATCATCCTTCATGTATTTTTTTAGGTGCTAGTTTTTTGGGCTGTCAGAGTTTTCACACCCAGGCGTTTCACCTCCTCCATTTTGTACCTGAAGTCTGGATGGTTCGGCCTCTCATTCAAGACGTTTCACCTCACAAGTCTACCGGGCATAATTATCTAAGGTTAAAAAAGTCATTATTGTTTCGAACAAAACACCTTAACTTAACTTAACTTAACTTAACTTAACTTAACTTAACTTAACTTAACTTAACTTAACTTAACTTAACTTAACTTAACAGTAACTGTCAAGTACCTTAAGAATAATCTAATGTTTAAAAAAAAAATCAAAAGTAATTATTAGTTCACACAAATGATCTAAAGAGTAACACATGAAATCGACAAACGATCTCTCTGTTGTACACATCTACATATTTCTTAAATGTATGTGTATATCACTGTGCTAAGTGTAGTCCGAAAATGTATCTTATCTTATAACTTACCTTATTTATCTTTATCCTAGGGTTTGAAACATCCAGGCCAGATGTGAACAGTCTCACATTCCAAACCTCCAGGGTCCGAAAAGACCTGCTCCTGTTTTTTTTTGCCTTTGCTACCTCATTCCACTTCTCACTAATGAAGGGAATCATTATCAATCGAAAAACATGAGTCACGGTCATCATTATGGAAATGCGAGGGTACCACTTTGGGATGTGTTTACTCTGGTACCTGGTTTCAAACATGAGTGTTATTCAGCTCCCAATATGTCGGTTCCATGTGGATGAACGTCCATAGGATAATACACTTTTGCAGATACTCCTAAACCTTTCTTCATGTGGGCAGCCCCTTAGTCTCACACCGCCTTGGTCGTGGTCTTGATTGTGTCTTGGTCTTGTCCCAGTCTCGATAGACTCTGGTTTCTGACTATTTTAGTAGCAGGCTAAATTGAATTAAATGAATTGAATTTATTTAATAGAAATACAATGATTACTCTCCACAGTCAGTATTTGACTTCCATTTGCAGCATCACCTAGCTAACATGCTAATGTTAGCTAACAGCAGCTTTTTTCTCATTCGTTTTAGAATTGTCATTTTCTTCTGAACTTTCCCCACTTCCCCTGCTCTTTTTTAAGAAAACAAAAGTGGTAGAATAACAACTGGATGTGTTTGATGAACACAGGGACACAGTATTGCACTTATGCGTGTGCTTGTTTTACATCCACAGCTGATCCTTCACCACTGAGTTGTTTTTCTTTCTCTTTTCCATCAGAGAAACACTTCATTGATAAACACCGGAACACGCTGATCAGTCGCGTGACCAACCTTGACACAATCTTGGATGAGCTCCTGGATAGAGAAGTCATCAATTCTGCAGTTTATAACGAAATCAAAGCCAAAGCAACCTCTGAGGCGAAGATGAGGGGAATCTTAGATGGTCCAATGAAAGGTGGTACAAAGTGCAAAGACATCCTCTATGAGATCCTTGTGCGTTTTGAGAGGTTTCTTGTGGAAGAACTGAATGAACAGAACGAATAGGGTTCATCTGCAATGTGACCGTACGAGATCAGCGTTAAAGACCAATTTGCAGGTTGAATTTCCTTTTATACATCGGGGGGGTTGTGGTTTTCTGCATTAGCATTCCATCATTATAAGCAAACTGTGATTAAAAACTGACAGACAAAATAATCAGTTCCATTAAATATGGCAGGAAGATTCAGCAGAAATGTTTAACTGTTAGAATGTAGAGATAAGGAAAAGTAAAAATCCTCATGTAAAGTTTAGATGCCCGAAAACTCTAAGTACAGTTCCAGTGTACTTATACTATTACTATTTTTTTTTCTGCTTATCCTCTTTTCTGCTGGGTCTTTTTGTCGTTATTGTATCACTCCGTTATTCCAAGAACACCTCCAGACCTCATTTAAATGTTAATATACGTTCGTTATATAAATGTATCAGAATCTAGATTATCAGTAAAGTGTTTTTAGTCTTGTCATTGTCTCATCTTCATCATGAGAAAAAGGATCGTTGATGATCATATTTCGTCTTGTCTCGTCTGAAGAAATTAACACCAGTTAGCTTATTTTCGTACGCATTATCTGTTGTTGTCGACCTGCAAGTTGCTCTTTAATCTTTTACTGACCAAAAATAAACCAGTGTACCTCCTGCCAGATTACTTTTAACATTTATTACAGGGATGTTTTTTGTTAACTCAGTCTTTATGTGTTTTTGTTTTTTCATTTTATTATATTGTCCGGTGTTAATTTTTAAAAAAAAAAAAAAAAAAAAAAAAAAAAAAGAGGTGCTCTGATGTCGTAGCTAAACATCATTATCAGTAACTGAGGTAGCATGTCAGTGATATCAGTGGTGGATGTTCATCTGCTGTGTTGTATTGGGAGTTTCATGAATTTGAATGGTAGGAATTAATGCCTTAATCATATATGTTTATATGATTAAGATTTCTTTGTTTACGTGCCACAGGATCAGCCCAGAAATACAATGCATCCTTATTTTACATCACATCGCGCATTCACAACTAAATTAGATATAAGGAATTTGCTGATTGAATAATGTATGTTGTGTAAGCCTTAGGAATTCAATGTTTACCAGGGAATAATTCTTTTATAGTTCTTTTTTGATAGATGATATTGTTTGATAAATCAACTGTTAAATGAATTGCAAAGCTGAGGATATAACGGGATTTTCAGCTCAGGTATTCAGGATGCTTTTCTTCATAGTAATCCTTTTAAATGTTGGTCAGTTTTTTAATCACTGAAATGTCAGTAAAAGGGAGGGAGTTTACTCGTACTGATGATGATTGTTTTGAAATCACAGGCTACTTCATGTTTTGGATGAGACCATTTATATAAATCCTCTCAGTGTGCTTTTATCTGGATCATCTTTGCTTTTAACAATCCTCAAGTCGTGGTTTTCACGTTAACATGTCATCCCTTGTATGTTCTTAGGATATTCTGGCTCTTAAATAAAAAAATATGAGGAACACTCTTTTCTTGTGTGTCATGAGTAATATTTATACCAGCATCAGCATGTTGTGTGTAAAGTATGACAATTACAGTTTCCTTCTGACAATTAATTTCTGCTACTTTTTTTTTTTTTTTTTTTTTTTACCTTTGATGCATTATGTTGATCTTTTTACAACCAGCTGTGGAAATCACATTCACCATTGTACTTTGTATGCTGTGGCTCAATTTCCTTCTCTGTATGTCCACAGGTGGTCTTATCAGTTGATTTTCATTTACAAATGTATTCTTGAGCTCCTCACATCTGAACTCTGAAACCAACAACAGTATGCTGTGTGTTCCTAGAACAGAGTTGGGTAACACTGCACTTCAATATGCTGGCCCCTCTGCATGGAACATCCTGCAAAACAACCTAAACACATATGAACTTGTTACTATAGGTGAATTTATGGCTATTTTAAAGGAGCGTGAAACAATGAGCTTGGTCCATGTAACTGTTTTTAAACTTGCACAAATGATTGTTTTATAATTAGTTGTAAGATTTTATATTATGTGTTGATTATTTCTTGTCAGAAACTATGCTTTTCTTGGCCAGGTCACTCTCGGAAAAGAGATTTGCATTGTCAATGAGGCTTTATTTTACCTTTTCTTTTTTATTTATTGTTATAACCTGGCTCAATTGCTACAACAAAGAAGGGGAACACACCATAGATGAAGTCTTTCTTTCTTTCTTTCTTTCTTTCTTTCTGATGGGGCTTTGCTAATCTTTTCTTGAGGGAGGGAATAAGAAGATACAACAAACACAAAAAGTTACTACAGTATAGAAACACAAACAAAAATACATAAGTGTTATTAAAAATTGCATTGTGGATAGTATTAGTTTACCATAAAACATAACTGAGATTGTTATATACGGTATAAAGTGTAAGGATGGTTCTATATATTTATAAATTACAGAAGATTGTATATTACATTTTTATAGGTTCATATTTAGCACAAAAAACACTGGATTATGATGTAGAATTACACACATATATAATACATGTTATATTAATATAAATTGGTCATTTGTGTGTTGTATTGTAATGAGTTGAATATGCTGTAGGAATCCATTGGCACCCCCGTGACCCTAGTGAGGATAAAGCGGGTATAGGAAATGAATGAATGAATCCATTAGCTTTTCCTTCAGCCTATTCCATTTCATTCAACACGTTTCACATTTAAATTAATTCGCAGATAAACATTGGACCTAATTTCAAAACATAAATACAGTGTAGTAACAAAGGTTTGACACAACTTCTCTGTTCAGGTGAATAGAGTTTTTATTTCCGATTATCATGAATGCAACATCCGTATAAGGGAACACAAGCTGATTGGCTGTTAAATAGCGAGAAGTTTGAAATTTAGACAGAGCGTGCGGATTTAGTGGGTCATAGTGAGCCAACGTTACACAACTGGTGTGACCCAGAGGCTTAAGGTGTAACAACTCGACCAGAAATGCCCGCCAAAGGCATCAGCACCGAAATTCTGGACTGTCTGCAGAGTCTTAGGAAGGAGGACTTTGACAGTTTTGTGTTCAGGCTGAAGGACCGGAATGAAGAACCGCGAATCCGAGGGAGCAAAGTGGACAGAAAAAGCCGCGTGGTGGTCACAGAAGTCATGGTGTCCACGTTGACCAAGACCGGAGCCTTAAAGGTGACCGTGGAGATACTGAGAGGGATGGGATGCAACGAGGAGGCGGACAACCTGGGTGAGTTTTCATTCACAGTTGGAGAAAAAATGCATTCATAGACCACAAAAAAAAAAAAAAATCATCAAGTGCTAACTCCTGTGTGTATCACATGACTAAAACAGACAGAAAACAAAACACGGAATGTCTACAAGCACTGTTTTTGTCATAGATATTGATGTAAGAACTGAAGTGATTTTATTATTATCAAGAAAACGTGGAAAATGGATAGATATCGGCTCTGAAATTAAATTACTATGAGATATTTTTGTTATTATTATATTTCTCCAAGCAAATGTACCTTTAGTTGTACCAGGCATTAAAACGAACAAGAAATTGAAGAAAATAAGGGGTGGTCTAAGTTTTTGCGTGATTACAACCGAAACTTTTAACAACATACATTTTATCCATCTACTTAAAATGTGTTACGCCAATAAATAAATTAAGGAAAATATTCATTTGACTGCCTTTCGATTGAAAAAAGAAGCATATTTGCCTTTATTTATTTGTTATCAATCAATATAATAATGATCATAAATTCTAAATCGTAATCCACTGTACCCATATGTGTTAAATAGAATCCCCTGTAAATACAATATTTTATAAAAAAAAAAAAAAAAAAAAGTATTTATATTTTGTAGTAAATCAGCATCAGCCTGTGCTCTGAGAACCAAACAACAAACACAACTATTGATATTTGTACTTTAATGGGACCTAAGAAAAACACAGCGTTGGAGGAGGTGAATGATAATAAAAAGTCACTCGACTTTCTCTCAGAGGAGGTAACGGTTGTGAACATGCAACGGAAACAACTTCTTGAGCTGTTTGAGGAAGTAGAAATACTACTGCGCCACATTCTGCCCCTGCCAAAAACTGCTCTCCCTTCTCAGCCTTGAAGAGGACAACATGCAATAAATTTACCCTGCCACAACTTTTTCTCCTAACTGTAGGGTATGAAATGAATTGTGAATGTTCTTGCTTTTTCTAGTACTTTTCTAATTTCATCTGTGTTCCTATGCTATAGAATCAAGAACCAAAGTGCGTCTTGCGCCTCCTGTGCCTCCTGTGCCTCCTGTAAGTCTGACAAGTAATTCACAAATTGAAAAGATGATCATGAGTCATATTTTCTGATTTCGTTCATATCTGTTGCTACTTCCAGAGGAGTAACCCTACTTTCCGTAGAACCTCGGACGGGAATTTAGAGATCAGTCGTTCACAGGAGGCTCGGGATGTCTCGTCTCGACTGCAGGCACTACGAAATTTTAAACTTCCACCAAAGAAACCAGAGGAGGTGGAGGCAGAGGCCAAGGAGACGGTGAAATCGGAAGGTGGAGATCCCTATGATAAAAGACTGGTCCTCAGCCGATTCACAATTCAGTTTGGCCAGTACCGAGGTCAAACCTTTAAATGGCTGTTGGAAAATGATGGTGATTATGTTGCATTGATTATGGCCGAACATCGAAGGGAGAGAGAGGACGGATCCAGGTATCAGAATCCACTAATGGCAAATAAGGTACTGACAAGAAAAGAAAATGAACACCTCCAACATGATCTAAATCTAAATCCAAAAGCCATTGCCCAGCTCTTTATCTGAATAATTGCTTTGTTTAGATTCTGTTAACACTAATGGAACACATTTTTAACCTCAACATTTTTTACTTTAACATTTAACCTCTTTTTTATTTTTTTTTTTTTAATTTTAAAAACTTTACTTTTCTTATTTTAGTACCAACATGATAAAACATACATAACACAAACAGCAGGATCAGGGAACCACAACTTACATAGGAAAAATAATAAATGTATACATAAATAACTAGAGAAGCGCTTGGAGAGCGCAACCCTCCACCAAGACAGTGTTTGTACTTTCATCCACAAGATGGCGCTGAATGTACGGATCACCACCAAAATCTAATCATCTGTAGGATACCCCATTTCTGACAATCTGTGAAAATTTCATGAAAATCTGTCCATAACTTTTGAGTTATCTTGCTAACAGACAAACCAACACAGATGAAAACATAACCTCCTTGGTGGAGGTAAAAATGCGTTCTCACACAGTGTAAATGTGTATGTATGTATACATTTAACCTCTTTGTTTTTACCATTGTGGAATAAGAATGGTACATGATAAAGCAGATCAGAATTAGAAATCAGTAAATCCTATTTACAAGTAAAAACGATTCCTTATGAATCCTTTTGCTTTTTCAGAGTTATTTTAACATGATCTGTGTCCACACATAATGACACTTTTCTTCGCTTTAAGGATTCCTTGGCTCAGTACTCGACCTTTTATCCTGACTTTGAGAAACTCATCACCCTGCACTATGAAGGACAGGGTCTCATTGGCTTTGGAAAATTTGACGATATCACTCTGCAGGATCTGTACGACTCCACTGATGAGGAAAAAGTCAGGTTAGAGATACTGAGGCTCAATATCCCAGACATGTATCAAGGGTTTGTTTTTCAAAGCATCGTCATTAAATGTTTGTATTAGTCAGCTTGGCTTAATCTGTGTGTGGAAACACTGTGAATTAGTCTTTTTGTGAGTTTCCTTGCCTATTGACATGTGATCACTTTGCCTTTCTGCACAAATTGCAGTTATGTCGACTTTCTCCGAAGAATGGAGTATTCCTGCATTCCACGCTCCAAAATGGAGGTCGCTGTTAGGTATATTTTGCGCCGTGACCAAGAAAGACCAGATGTTATTTACAAACTATCCAGCAGTGGCACTCAACCTTCAGGCCCAAAGAAACAGACCAAAAGGAAGGGTGGAAAAGACATCGGGTATGTGTTTTACTTTAAATCTTCATTACACGCAAAATGAAAACTCTATATTTGTACTAAAAAGACTTAATATTAGTTTAGATTTGGGTTTTACAATCAATCTATTTTAAATCAAAATGGGGTCATTTCATTAGGAGGATATTTAAAAAAGGGTAATCGTCAAATCAACGGGGCTGGCTATGGCTCAGGTGGTGGAGCAGGTCGTCCAATATCCGAAAGGTTGGTGGTTTGAATTCCACTCTCTCCAAGTCAGTCTGTTGTGTCCTTGGGCAAGACACTTCACCCTCCTTGCTTCCAGTGCCACTCACACTGGTATATGAATGTGTATGAATGTTCAGAGGTGGTCGGAGGGGCCGTAGATGTAAAATGGCAGCCATGCTTCTGTCAGTCTGCCCCAGGACAACCGTGGCTACAAATGTAGTTTACCACCACCAGAGGGAGAATGTGAGAGCGAACGAATAATGGATCAATAACGTAAAGTGCTTTGGGTGACTTGAAAAGAGCTATAAAAATCTAATGCATTATTATTAAATCGAATTTCATCTCTCTCATGTCTCTGGGCTACTGTAGGCTCCTCCTCCTAACAGCGAGAGCGGTCTCCACAGTGTTTGGTCTCCACACAGCAGTACAAAAATGTGATTTGCTAAGGAGAGTGAGAAGTTTGTGGCTAAAAATAGCAAGAGCATGTCAGTCGTGTGGAATTGGTATGGCTTCGAAGTTTCCAGTGAAAACCGAACCATTCCTCGCTGAAGGTGGTATCAGCCAAAGATAGCAGCACAAGATACTTATTTCAGCACCTAACACTTCATCACATGCCAGAGTGGAAGTAGTGTGTTGGATTGAGGAAGAAATATCTGGATTTTATTTTTGGCCAAAATCGTGCAGCTGTAGTTTAGATCACAGTCTATATGATGGAAGTTGCCATGTCATTTCCGCCTGTTACATGAAAATTAAGTCAAAATCCAGCACTCACAGCAGCCACCATGTTGAATCTATGACACATTTTAGAGCCATTTAACTTATAACAGAACATGATTTGTCTTTAAGATCTCGGTTTTTGTTTGGGAAAGTAGCTACTAAATACAAAGTGATCAAGCAGATGTTTTGATAGGACTAGGTGATCTTACAATCTTGGATCTTTTGATCATTAGATTTTCCATATGATCTTCATCGATCACCCAAAACATTATAAAAGGGGGGCCTACACAATATTAGACTGATGATAATAATGTTCTGCTCACATAGATGCTGGATTAGTTGAGATATCGTTGTTCTTTAGATACTTTTGGTGGGTACTAATGGGACTGCTCGATCACGGAAAAAATCACTATCACGATTATTTTGGTCAATATACACACAATATACACCAGATGGATTGTGCAGACTATCACTTAAAAATTAGAAGTTACTTTTTTCAGTGTAGTCATGATATTTTACAGATTGGGGTTAGTAACATTAACACTCCTAGCTTAAGTCAAGATTATTTCAGTTTGATTAGCGTATGTCTGCACTAAAGCTTTGGGTTTTAGTCTTCTTTTGCAGAGTGTTTAGAAATAATGACATGAAATGCCAACTTCAGACACTGAAGATTTGCTCTGAGTCCATGGAACAATATCTGAAGTCCAATGAGATGTGATTCTGATGCTTTGAGTTACAGAGTCTAATAATATTTTTGATTTATGATAATACTACAACCGGAAAAATGAACCACTGGAGTATCACAGACATATGTACGACTAGGATGTGAACTAGTGTGTATTTCATGTAGACACATGTTTTTAGAAGCCATAGATAATATCCAGCTGCAAAAGGCAAACAGAAACATGGTCTGAACTGGCAGGTTTTAAACATCTTGCAGACTTGAGCTTTGCAAATACAATGAATGTTTTCAGCTTGTGTTATCATATATTTTTCATCTGATGTGGGGTTTCCTCTTCTCCTCCATGTTCAGGAATGTGGTGCCGAAAAGGAACACAGAGTGGAACTGGTGAAGGCCAACCTGCAGTTACAAGACCTGCACCTACAAGAAACATCATGCAACTCCAGGATACACATATAGAATAGAATAGAATAGAATAGAATAGAATAGAATAGAATAGAATAGAATAGAATAGAATAGAATAG
>JAQQZY010046411.1:0-10617 GCA_030068375.1 Ostorhinchus rueppellii | reverse complement strand
GATGGCGCTGAATGTACAGGTGACCTCATGCCCTATCTCCCAACGATAAAGAAACCTTTAAAAAATTCCTGGATCCACACGATGATCCGGATCACCACAAACATCTAATCATCTGCAGGATACCCCATTTCTGACAATCTCTGAAAATGTCATGAAAATCCATCCATAACTTTTTGAGTTATCTTGCTAACAGGCAAACAAACAAACAAACAGACAGACAGATAAACCGACGCCAATGAAAACATAACCTCCTTGGTGATGGTAATAATAAGTGGGAGAGAGCAGCATGGAGGCCTCAGAGGCTCACCCTGTAAAACAAAACAGTCCACTTCCTATATTCGGTGAAGCCATGGGAGGAGCTTTTGGCTACTGTTGTGTTTGGACAGGCCTCAGCAGAGCTGGGACATGAGGAGGGCTGCCAGAGGCAACGCAACACATGGAAGCACAATCTCATGCATGCTTATGCACACATACACGGACATGTTCATAACCCCCCTTGCTGCACTGCATGGTGATAACTTACAGGAAAAGGATGGGATTATTAGAAGTGTGTGAAGGAACATCTTGACACATTGGCAAGAGGAAATTATGCGTGAAAATGTCCCATATAGTCACAAACTGTGCTGAAAATACTCCTGCTACCTATGACTGATACCCTCAATTTGGGCACTAATGGATACTAATGACAACAACAAGTGAGGTGGAAGTTTACGTGGTTACCAGTGGTAGCGATTTGGCCCAGTGTCAACTTCCTGATCATGCCTGTTAATCATGACTTAGCTGGTAAAATCTACAATTCACCCAGTCTATTGTCACGCCTGAGTATGACCTCACCCTGATTCAATCAAAACATGTGAATGGAAACCACTTTGCTGACCTTTCACCTCCACTTCACTGAATAACAGAAGTGGTGTGACGGGTAGTAGATGAAATATCTGCATGAAAGCTGTGAAAAAAGCAGAAATAGTTCAACTTGATCCTGATCCGTAAACATCATTCAGTTCAAGGTGCAGACAGTTCCATTTACCCGTCACCGTTACTCAGCTGTGACTGAGATTTACCCTGTGACGCACAGAGATACGCTACAATATATTCACACAGCCTTCAATCATGTTGATGATGACTGAGGAGCAACTAAACCGTTGAGACGGCAGAAACACTGTATTACATCCATGTTTGACCTTCAAACAGCAGGATTAAACCCTGCAGGAGGAACCAAATAAATGGTTCCTTCAGCAGCGTCCCAGATAAAAGTGGATATTTTAACTTTTTAATCACCTCAACTTTTCACAAAATAGTCAAAAAGAACAACTTTTTGCTGCCTTAGCCTATTTTTTTCTACTTTCCTGTTCTTAACCTATTCTGCAAACTCACTTAAAATCAAATGCTCAGAGTCAACATTTTCAATTGCTTAAAAACCTATAAAAACTATACAGTATACATGAATGAAGATTAAACTATCACACTCAAAAAGATAACAAACAGAAACAAATATGTATATTTATTCATTATGTTCGTGGCAGAACTGTAAAGATAAGTCAAAAAACAGCCAATTTTTTTGGATAATCACTTAATCACTGGAGTCATTTCTGAAGGATTTGGGACATGAGAATGTTACCTTCATTTGTACTTATTTTTTCCCCTAAAAAATGAATAATTATGATCTGAGCCACAGATCTGACCTATGATAATATGACTGCACCCAGAACAGTCAGATCAGAACTCATGTGACATTTACTGATTCGTGACATTGTTTTTAACAATTCTAAATTGAGATTTGTCTCAATTCCGTCCTACACGGAGTCACTCCTATACTATAAAGCAGTTCAAAGGAGCTGGACAACCATCTCACAGTGACCGCTTGATATCACAGATTTTATATATACAAGTTGGGTTTGTAAAATACCTACACTTGTTAAGAATCATCCCACTGTGTATGAATATTTTGACATATAGGAGAGTGTAATCACAACATCTACTAGCCCAGTACTTTTATTAACCCATAAAGATCTAAACAGCCAGTGGCAACTAAAATCATTTACTGATCTAAAATGTTTAATATATGTTGATCCACTAATCATATTAATCCATGAAAATAATTGGTGTAAAATATGGTTTGTCATCTTTTCATGGTCATCAGATATGACCCATTTGGATGTTCAGAGGCTCCGTAGTGAACGTGGAAACACCATCATCTTCTACAGCACTGATTCACCAGTAAAACCCATGGAGTTTGACAAATAACAGTGGACAGACACATTGGGTTTATGTTCAGTTCATGATAGATTAAGCAAAAAAAAAAGTTACTTTTGCTTAAGTTTTCTCAATTTTTAATATAATAATCCTCAACTTTTCTCTGAGCTTTAATGAACATCTACATGATCAGTGAATTAAATCTAGCAAAATACCTGATTACCACTGGGAAAAAACACAAAGTACAGAATATATTATTACAATAAATGGTGATAAATCACTCGAAGACGGTTAAATATAGAGAAAAAAGTCGTTTGAGAATTGCCACAAAAGTAACACTGGGCCTTCATTGGTTAGAAGGGAAATAAACAGTTAACTGAGAACTGGTGTGTGAGGTTAATAATCTGCATAATGAAAATAATCATTATCATTAATACTACACTTATGTTGCAGCGATAGTTTCTAAGTAATAAAAAAAAACCCTAATTAAAACATGAATGTTCCTTGACATTCTATTGATAACTAAAACTGAACCAGGGAGCCAAAAACAACATAAGGAGCCATTAAAATGTATCGGGAAGGAAAGCACAACCACTTCCTCCAACTATGTGAGTAATGCCGGGTTAATGAACACACCGCTTTCTTTCTCTCAAGAGGTCTCCTGAGGCTTAGGGGCCAACAGGAGTTATGCAACAAGCTGAGCAGAGCTAGGATCGACCAGAGCGTGACCTGGACCAATGAGGTAGAGCTGCCCTTTAATCCGCATACGAGTTTAATATCAACAACAACGCCGAACAAAGGCAAACACTCAACCAATAAAAGGCCTGTTGTTTCACAGATGATGGACTTTTTTTTTTTTTTGGTTCCAGAGTCCTGCAAACACAATACAGGAAATGAGTCAAGTGTAATTGTTTTTGCTCATCTAACAAGCTTCTCTGGGTTGCACGTCTTTTCTCGGATGTACTACACGAAACATACAGCTACTGATCAGCTGTTATCAATGCTGAAACCTGTTTCCTAGGTTTTTTTGTTGTTTGTGCAACATGGGAGTTGTCAAGGAGCTGAGAAACTCTAGCCGCAGATAAAGGCTTCATAACTAACAGCGTAATAAAAGCAAGGCTAGATTTTGACAATCTGTCAGTGTAGCAGATAAACATTTACCAAGAGAATACAAATCTTGCCAGCATCTCTGTCTGACAGCACAAGATGTATTACCAAAGAATAAAAATGAGGGTTTTACATACTTCAGGGACACTGTTTTACATGCATGTCCTCCAACATCTTTGACAACTCCCATTTATTCATAATAAAGACACTGAAGAGACAAAACTCATGTTTCATACTGATTGTCTGCTGCTTCTTGTAGGTTTTTCTTCACTTATGTCAAGGGTG
Source organism: Ostorhinchus rueppellii (assembly GCA_030068375.1). Classification (NCBI taxonomy): domain Eukaryota; kingdom Metazoa; phylum Chordata; class Actinopteri; order Kurtiformes; family Apogonidae; genus Ostorhinchus; species Ostorhinchus rueppellii. The sequence goes on along the minus strand of JAQQZY010046411.1, from coordinate 7,032 downwards.
TTAAACTCATTTCAGTTCAGGGACCAAATTCAGCCCAATATGATCTGAAATGGGCCAGACAAGTAAAATAATAACACAACTAGAAAAGCACTCGGAGAGCGCAGACCTCCACAAAGGTAGTGTTTGTACTTTCTTCCACTAGATGGCACTGAATGACCACATATACAACTCTGTGCCACCATGCCCTATCACGCAATGATAAAGAATCCTTTAAAAAATTCCTGGATCCAGACGGTGATCTGGATTGTCTCCAAAATTTAGTCATTTCTTCCTTGACCCAGAGCGGACATATACTGAAAAATTCATCAAAAATGTATCTTTAACTTTTGAAGTTATGTTGCTAACAAACAAATTAACAAACAAACAAACCTACAAACCTTGGCAAAAACATAAACTCCTTGTGGAGGTAATAATCTATAAATGATGACACTTTTTTCTCTTTGTATTAGTGCTAAAAAGCCATTAAATTATGATATTTACATTGACAAACTACCCTTCCACAAAAAAGATATGAATAACCTGAAAAAAATTAATAACTGTAATTTTAACAACACTATGCCTCAAATAATCATTTATACATGTGTATTACACACGTTACACAAACATTTGGTAACAAGCACAATATTGTTTAAATGGCATTTAATTCTCAGGTTGTTCATATTTGTTCAGGTTATTCACATTTTATTGTTAAAGGATAGTTTGCGAATGTAAATCTTTTCATAGTGTAATGTTTTGTTTTTGTTTTGTTTTTTTCATATTAAAATCAAGACGAAAATTTGGAGTTACAGGTTATTATGCTGTTATTTTACTTTCGATCATATTGTTCTGCATGTGCCCCTGATCTAAAATGATTTTAACATCTTCAGCATAATTTTTGCATTTCACAAATTCATCCTGCAGGCTGGATTGGAACCTTTGGTGGGCAGGTTTTGGTCACCACGACACCTCTGATTTATTTTAACCATGTCTGAAATAAGCATTCATTTTAATACCATTTTCTACATTTTTGTTGCCTTATCTGTTTCATCATACACAAGTAAAAATCAGTCAGTCAATTAAAAACCTTCCTTGGTATTCTCTGAGAAACCTTTAGATCTACACAGGTGGTGGTATGCGAGTATGTGCTTCATTTCTTCAAAGTCTGCCTGAGAAATGGGCCAAAGTTCACGAAGTGGCAGAGGGTAAGACAGAGCAGACAGCGTGGTGGTGCAGAACGCTGACATGGTGCTGCCTGCACCACCTTAACCCCCACATTATAACCGCTAATCTGACTAAATCTGACAGGAGCAACAGACACCATGGGGCAACTGGTCAAATACGATCTTCCAGGCCGGCTTCGGGCTGTTTCAAATCAGGCATGCTGATGTTTTCAGCTTGGTCGTGGATGCAGTGTTGAGATTCCTGAGTACAAGCGGTGGACTTAAGTGCATAAAATTGAATTGTAAGCACTAAGGTCTGACACAACAGCAGGTATTTTACAAAGCAGATCAGGTCAGCCTCCCAAAATCCCCCTCGTACTCCAACACTAGCTCTTTGTAGTGTTACTTGTAAGTCAATAGTTTACCAGTACACTCATATACTAATCAAACTGTCAAGCATCTAAAACAGGGGTGTCAAACATACGGACCGTGGGTCAAAACTGGCCCGCCAAAAGGGCCAATTACTGACATGCACAAATTATACTGAGATATAACGATCAAAGGTGTCAAACATATTTCAGTTCAGGTTCACTCTCCAGAGGGTCAGACCGGTAAAATATTATTATCGTAACCTATAAATAAGGACAACTCAAAATTTTCGCTTTGTTTTAGTGTAAAAAGTGAAATTACTTGAACATATTTACTGTCCTTTCACAAATCATGTAGTACCAGGCAGAATATTGGAAAAAAGTTGCACTTATTTCTCTAAAGACATTACAGCTTGTTCCTGTTTGTTCAGGTTATTCATGTTTTGTAGATCCACTGTGATCTGTTATTTGTAATGCAGATGTGCAAATGAGAAACGGAGGCACAACACTGTTAAAATTGTAATTAATTTTTTTAAAGAAAAGTCAGGTAGTTTGTGGTTATTCATATTTATTAAATAATAATTTGGAGATGTAAAAATTTTCATGATAATACTTTTTTTTTCCACTGTTATTATTTTACTGGTCTGGCCCACAAGATCATATTGGGTGGAATGTGGCCAGTGAAATAAAATGAATTTGACCCCTGATCTAAAAGGTTTTGTGGTCAGAGCCATAAACACAGGTATTATTCAGTAGCTCTCTTAAATCTTCTACAAGTGAACAACCTATTAATCCATTCAAGAAGGTCAAAGACTTATTCTTATTATAAAGCAACCTACCAGAGATTTTAATGAAAAGATTAAGATTTTCATGTTAAAATTATTCATCTTGGACCCAATCAGAGGAGAGTCACAAATGGCGCTCGTCTAATAACCGTATTCATATTAACAACCTGCAGCCTGGTCACCTTCACGCCATCCGCAGAGCAGACAAGAATTTATAAGAGCAGTAAAGGAAGATGCTCACACACTCTCCTGCTCTTAAAGCTAATGGAGAGGGGAGAGAGTCGTGCCAGCTGATGGCGGTTAAAACATGATGACCAAACTTAGAGGTAGAGGCCCGAGGATGCACCGCATGGCTTTTAGAGATGAGGCATCTCATGATTCACTCCAGCTGAATAACTCAGGTCGTACTCAGCAGACCACCAGTGCTGACTGGATGACTGAGAGACACTGCCATTATTTAAGAGCACTTCTGTACTTCAAGTCAAGGCCTCAAGAGCCATCTTTTTCAGTACTACAAATAATAGGGTTCAATAAATAAAAAGCATATTTCTTTCCTCTCTAGGCTATATATTGTATTTATTTTCCTTTTTTTTTGTCTTCTCAGCACTTGATTTTTGCATTTGTTGCTGTCAAATGTGCAATTTCCTTATGGTGAGATGAATAAAGTCTCATCTTATTTTATCTTATGTTATTTTGACCCGACATAGTCCTTATTGTGCCTCTTCTCCTTAAATTTAATGGTACCAATGACCAGAATTTGAACACTTTTTGAGGGTAATAATAGTTATTAAGTCTATGTAGTGTTTTCTTATTGATTACTATTGTACTTGGCACCTAACTATTAGTACATTAAACTTAAAGGAAATGTCCACAATACAAACATAGGCTTTAAGACTCTGGTCTACATCAGCTCTATTTGTGAAATGTTGAGATAACTTTCATTACGATTTGATGCTAAATAGATAAAATGGGATTGATTGATTTGTATTTTTAATTTTGCTTTCTCTGAAACTTCAGAGACGTGCTGACTAGCTTCTTGAACTTGTTAATTTACTATAGTTACATAAACATGAATATATATTTAAACCCAATCGATTTCACTGTATTTACAAGACAGTACTGTGACCATGTGCACACTGTGGTTTCACAGGTTTGACGTTGTGATAATTTTATCAATAAAAACTGTTGTGCTTTTCTGAGCAAAATATCCAAACATGAAACTCCAAACCAGAAAACCGTTCTATTTGTTAAACCTGTAGTATATCAGCCCAAACACCAAACTGAAAGTCAGTAATAAAAATAACTACTGATGCAATCCTATTACATTCAGCAGCAACCGAGGAACAAGACAGTCACACCAATACACATGCAAAGTAAAGATACACAAATAAACATTTTGCTATAGTTTAGAGTATATACAGCAGTAGTATATACTACTTTTACAAGTAGCAGTTTACAGCCATGAACAACTTGTAGCATGTATACTAATAGTTCAAAGACATTTATCAGATCAAAATATCATCAAAAGATAATATTAATAAAGACAATATTAAACATACAATTATGAAAAACGGTGCAAATTACATTAAAGGGAAATCAACATGAGGCTCTATAGGATTTATTATGTGAATTAAGTATCATTTTATAGTAACTGTTACTTTGTCATTTAACTAATCACTTAATCCATCAGCTGTTTCTTCTTGTATGGACCTGTTGTCAATTTCAAAATAAAAGTGGCTTTCCCAAACACTGACACGGGAAGGTATAGCTCATAATATAATTACACATTCTTCTTGTGTTACGTTACTTCGTGTTTCATGCACATTCAGCCTGATGTGAGCTGCTGAGCTGCGGATCATGATCATGTTTGTGGATCGCTGTTGGCTCTTAAAACAACGCCCACCTAGAAACACTACTACTGAGAAAATGAAGTGTTCCGAGGAATAGTAATGGCCCATGATGAGCTTTGCCATGCGGACTGTCTCATTGAGGTCGCCGCAGTTGGACAGACTGTTCAGGTCTTATCTGAACCTGGACTTTCCAACTACCCACAATGAAGCGATCAACAGTTTCACCACAACACACCCTGCTAACTACAACCACACCGGAGCTAGTACACTACCATCAGCAGGGATTAAACTATGACCTGAACTGGAAAAAGGCGAATGTTGGTACGAGGACAAGCCACCACCTTGTTCTTTCACACAAGTAAGTGAGCTATAATTAGATTGTCAACTTCTGTCACACAAAAAGCAGCGAAAGTACCGCTGCAGACGTCGATCCGTATTTACCTGTAGCTCGGCAGAGGAGTCGGATTCTATAAATATTAATCCCCGCTTGATCTCTCCTCTTGATCGTGACACACACATACACACTCACTTCTTACTGCAGTATTCGCTAATTTTACAGAGACGGCGCTGAGGAACGGGGTAGGCGGACAGGACAAGACCCTCCCACCGACAGCAGCTCCGACCCGGCCGCCATCACGCACCAAGACTTCCGGTTTAACCTTTCACAATAAAAGATCTCCTGCCATTAAGATGGGCGAGGATTCAGAAAAATACTCAAACAGGGACAAACAGAAACAGAAAGTCTGTTTTCATCCGCTTGGAACACAATATGGAGGTGTTTTATAACATTATAATATAATGATAAAATGACAAAATAATATATACTACTGACACTTCTGAACTTTATTAAAAGTACAGGATATTTAATGATTTGCAAAATATGAAATAATTTTCGCTTGATTTAGATTTATGGAGAATGCGTGGAGTTGTCAAATATTGAATGTATACAAAGGCAAGACAAGGAAAATGTATTTTAAAGCATAATTCATACACAGGGCAATTGACAGTGCTTTACAACAATGGAAAATAGACAAGTTAAAAACACACAATGACTATAAAAACATAATCAATAAAACATGAATAATAATTAGTTAAAATAAAGTAAAAGAGTGCAGATGGAGAGCCAAATTTACTTACATATAGTCAATGAGTATGTACATGATATATTACTTATAATAAAAATGCACATTTCTAAACAAGGTGGGGGAAAAGTAGCCATTATCAATTCAAGCGTTTGTTTTTAAATATATTTCATGTGTCAAAAATATTCCAGTTTACATCTGAAAGTGATGTAAGTTTGATACAATAATTATCAAATACATAAATAGTTTATGTGAAATTAGTATTATTATAATTATTAGTATCATTACAGAATTGCCCTTTTTTATTGTCATGATTTCTTAGAATAAATGGTGTGCTGGGTGCAGCCATTATGTTGAAAGTTAATTCATGCATTTCCGTTATCCCCCTGACTCCTTATGAGTGACTTGATGCAGAGGCTGCAGGGTCTGGAGTCACCCAGGTTTCCTCCTCCCTCCCTTGGTCAAAGATGACATCATCCGTAGTACAAGAAGACTCGTGCAACAGGAGGGCTGGGTGCAGATGTCAGCACTCTGTCCTGTTGGAAAAACCTTTGGACAGACCTGGGAAGTCAGCAATTTGTGCTCTAACAAATACAGTCTGTTTTTCCTTATTTAACTAAAACAATAATCCATGGAAGAAATGCAGGACATATGATCTATAAGGTAAAGTCTAACAAATTTGACGTCAAATTAAATAGGATGAAGAAGGTTTTGCAGTTCATGAAATAGTAACACTCAATCACCAAATATTTTATTGTATTATCGCTGAACATTTACACTGCTATTAAAATATTTTTCACAGTACACAGTCTCTGGAAAATACTTCTGCATGAACTAAATGCAATCCAGTGTGAGCTCCAAACATTACACCCACCTCAGACTATCAGCATGAGACATTTATAGTTATAATTCAGTAACATGCTTGGTGAATGACTAGCAATATTCAACCAGCCACTGATGCCATTGATCGATTTATCTCGGGACATGCCATTACAGATTGAACCATGAAATGTTTGATTCAGAGTTTATATAGTACTTCACTAGAGCGCATATGCTTTTTTTTTTTTTTTTTTTTTTTTTTTTAATTAATAGATAAAAAATAAAAAACATTATCAGCTCAGTTGTTTTTTTGATAATCCACCAAGTGTCCCAGATTACCCCAGGTTATCCTACTACTACAACTCTAACTCCAGAACAGTTATGATGCTGTTTAAAATGTAAATTAAAACAAAATGAAGTGATTGCAATAAAGTAATTTTGATTTTACTGTAATGGTAGTAGCATGTACCCAAAAAGCTGGGCCAGGGATATGTTTACCACAGTGCAGCTTTCCTTCATCCTTTACAGTAAACATCTGGGAACTGTTGTAGGAGTTTTGGGAGAGTTGTTCTAGCTGCTGGGTCCCAGATCTTCTTTGTCACATTGTTACATGATTTGTTTTCAGCTGGTTAAAGGTCTAGACTGCAGGAAGGCCAGTCCAGTAATGGGGCTCCTCTCCAAAAAGCCATGTCACTGAAATAGATCATTGAATTATACAAGATGTGGATTCTCTTTTCTTCTCTGAACTGTACTGTAACTGTTGAGATATTCAAAGTCTTAACAATGTTGAGTAATATTATTATGAAATTGTTCCACAACATGTAGATGAACCTCTACCCATCTTTGCCTCTGAGAAACTGTACGTCTCTATTGTATTATTACCTCCACCAAGGAGGTTATGTTTTTGCCGGCGTTTGTTTGTTTGTCTGTGTGTGTGTGTGTGTGTGTGTGTGTGTGTGTGTGTGTGTGTGTGTGTGTGTGTGTGTGTG
>JAQQZY010046255.1:0-10623 GCA_030068375.1 Ostorhinchus rueppellii | reverse complement strand
CGGCTGTGTCCACTCTGCCAACTCCACCCACTTCAACTAGTCCCAACTAGTAACGGCTGGCAGTGGAAACACAACCGGGCCGGTCCGACGAGTGGGGAGAGTCGTGTCGAGGCGAAGCGTGCCGAGTAGGGTTCGCAGTGGAAAAGCGCCATTACTGTTCGGATGCTGTTGTAAACAGGGTTGTAGTGTTGACATACGTTATTCTAAGATGTACACGACAAACCTGTATGTGGAGGACATACTGTGCACGTGTACAGTGGGCGGTGCGGACTCTGTGCGCACTGTCCGCAGATGTTTGAGCTGTCTAGTCGAGTGCACCAATTTCACATTTAAAACAGGTTGATGTGCGCAGACGTCCACGGAGTCCAGTACAGCTGACTCTGTGAGGGCCAGGTTTTAAGTTATGCTACTTGCTCTGCCGTTTTAAGTTTCACTTTCACTGCGGGTATGTACGCCACAGAACACACCCCTGTATGACCCTCCCCCCATCATACGATCTCTCTGCTTTGTCAGATCGCCGATACTTTCTAATCCTTCACGATCTAGTATTGTCATATCGTACACCCCTACATACAGTAAACATTTTAAACAATCCTCAACTCTTTTTGTTTGATAATATTGTTTTTTGGTCATATTCCTCAGGGTGTTTTCCCATCATTACCTCATTGCCTGTGCTTGTGCATGCAGCAGTATGAACCAATGTGTTGCACAGCAGCTTTCTAAGATTTTACACCACAGCTACGATGACACACTTTTCTTGGCATATAGCACTGTAGGTGCTGAAGAATACAGCAGCTTTAACAGCAGTATGTCAAAGATTCAGTATTGTCCATCATAGTGGTTCCAAAGATTTAATTTTTTTCCATGATTTATACAAGATGATTTTCTTTTACACTCTGTCTCTTTTAACAGATTTTTGAACTAAAAATTGATTTGTGTTTACTGCACCTTCTGGAAGGTTCTCTATCAACTCAAAAAGTTTCTGCAGTTTGCAACAAAACATTTCTACAACAGTAGACGAGGTTTAGCTGACTGACAAAAAGGCCACAGATGGCAGATGGTGTTGTTTATGGTGTGTTTGATCTCTCTTCCCCTTTAGTACTGTGTAAATTTGCCTTTGCTGGTTCTTACTTGAGGCTTCTGATTTTTGTCTCAAAAGCCTGGACCAGGTTCTTGGCCTCCTCCTTCCAACGCTGAGTGCTTTTCTGTTGTGCTGTGAGGAGGCGTGTCAGATGGGCACTGGAACTCCGGCTGCTCTCCTCCAGCTCGCGCACTCGTGCATCAAGTCCCTGCTCTTTCAAGCTGTATTCCTGTTCCAACTGTGACATCTGGAGAAAGGTAGTAGAGTGGGGGAACAGCGTGCATGAGGTCACCCTGGAAGGGTCTCAAAAAGGCTACATTTGCACCTAAATATAAGGCTGCCGTTTCTCTACATCCTACTTCCCTAGTCAAGTCTTTGCACTCCTAGTTCTCCATCAATTATTACCTCTTGTTTGGCTTTCTTTTGAACTAACAAGGAGCTCTTTCGCATCTCATTCATTTCTTTACGAAGCTGCGAGTTCTCCTGTTGTAGGTGGAGCCGCTCGTCACTGACGCCAACACAGTCGTCCCGGGCTGCAGCCAGAGAGTCCTGCAGCCGCCGTACCTCCTCCTGGCAACGCGACAGCTCCTCGCTGTAGCTACAGATGGACGGATACATCAAGAGGGAAAGGGGAGAGAGACAGATGGAGATGAAGACAACATGGCATTTCCATACTACCATCATTATCAGCAGCAGATGGAGTCACGTTGGCACCGTCCACTGTGGCCGTGACTGTTCCAGAGATGTGAAGACAAAGATAGTGCATGTTTAACGCAGCTGTAGGGGCTAAGTGCACTTACTCCATTTCTGTTTTTTTAAGCTTGGCCTGGGTGCTTTGCAGAGTGATGCTGATGTCTTCCTTCATCCTCTCTGCATCCAGGCACCTTTGATGAAGGGCATCTATCTTTCTGAACTCTGGCTCAGCCCTCCCTTCTTTGTACACCTAGAAAAAACAAAAACAACACAGGGAGCCTTTTATAGAGCCACTTTAATAAACTCCACTCGCATACATTACAAGACAGTGACAGCAACAGTTCCAGTGAGGACAGTGAATCAACAATCTAAGGTCCAATGTGGTCTACAGGGTCTGTAAGGTCCACCTGTGCATGAACAGTGAGTGGACCTGCTTTGTTAGGTACCATGAAGTAATGGTACCAATGTAAGGAATGATGTTCAAAGGGATCATGTGGATGTGGACAGAGGTCTGGATCAGCACTGATGTTCTAAAATGGATGTTCATTTCACCTTACATGTGTGTTTCTTGTATTTTTTTTTATATATACTTCTTGGACATATATTCATAGGTGCGATTGTCAAAGGACAAAAAAAAGCAGGAAAATATACAACAGTATATAAAACCAGTACAGATGGTACTGTGGTTTTTGGGCCACGGTTTCAGTTCGGTTTTGGTATGTGTTTTGTGCATAAAGAGAACTGTTTTTTTTCTCCCAAAATTATAATTTTATTGTGCTTGTCAGCAAAAGCTGAACTTCACAGTAGGAAAAATTTGTATTATTTTACTGAATAAAATAACACTTTCTGTACTGAACTTATTTCTTGACTACTTGTATACAGTTGTATAAAACAGGCACGTGCCCAGATAAGGCCCAAAGGGGGCTTGAGAGAGAGAGAGAGCGAGAGAGAGAGAGAGAGAGAGAGAGAGAGAGAGAGAGAGAGAGAGAGACGTGACAGTGGAGTGACTTAAACCTTCATGAGTGATAAAGCCAAACCCCTCAATCACTTTTGTGGAGGCACAATAGTGATTGGACATTAACTTGCGGGGGCGGGCTTTCGCCTGCCTGAACAGGCACACCCTTTCAGTGGCTTGTAAAACAATATATAGACCGCCAACACAAAATCAATTGCAAAAACAAAAACCTACGGTCCGTAAGGGTGAACTGTCCTGTGCAGAACAGAGCAAATGGTTCAGTATTTCCCAAGTACTATTGCATCTCTACCACATGTCCAAAATTTGTAGAACATATCAGATAACGTTCTGCAACAACTGTATGGCGTTTGGTGGAGCTCTGCTTTCTTCATGACAAATAACTGGTTCTACATGTGGAGTGACATGAAGACATGAATCAGAGGCACCGGTAAGCGGTCATTGTGTTTACCAATACCTGACCCAGGCACCCCCCCCACCCCACACACACACACACAAAGCAGATTTGCATGATTCATGAAAGCCTTCATTCAATTTAAGAATGGAAAAGCCAGATTTATCCAGCATCCAAGATCCACACCCCTGTATATTTTTTGCGACTTACGGGCAAAGAACCAAATATGGTAACTTCATTGACTTCATTGCTTTTCTACCTGAAAATACAAACATTTTGAAACATTTCACAAAAGTTATAAAGTCTTGATTGTATCCACTAATAAGACACTAAGGTTGAAACTTAGAATTTCAAAGTCTGTCAGTGTTCTGTAAAGGGTTAGGGGCAGGAATTCTAAACAGGTTTTATTGGGTCACATATTGTTGAAGAAAAACAATAATATATAAATCTATATCTTGAGAAAACATATTTTGGAACAGTTAATAAAAAAAAAAAAAGGGGTGCACCAAAGTCACATGAAATGTAAGAGAGAATCGGAATTCCTGCTTTACGTGTCTGGTCTATTTACAGGGTTCCTTCGGGTTTCTACAGGCTAAGACTTCTTTGAACAGAATACAATGCCCATTTTGCAGCCATTCCCATCCACTCATGTCAACCGGGTTGAGAATGATCCTTTCTCCAACCAGGCATTATTCAATTTGCACTTCCTCATGCTTCCTTTTTGTTTGTTTAATACCTTTTAAAGACTTTTTTTTAAAGTAATTAAACGCAGACTTGTAAATTCAAGACTTTTGAAGACCCCGCGTGGGAACCCTGTATATATAACATTACTTGTCAGTGTTGGAGTCAGTATCCAGCATTCCTGCCAAACGCAGTTATTTAAGATCACTTTAACAATGGCACGGCCCATAAAATCGTAGGTTTATGGCAGTTTGGCTCCTGAGGACACACAAAACTTTCTTTTGGGTCTCAAGCTGAAAAAGTTTTGGGAAAAAACCCCAAAAAACTTCTGCACTGGTTTAGTCTCAGAGATACCTTCTCCAGTTCTTCCTCCACAGCTTTTATCTCTCGCCGGGACCTTTCAATCTGAGACTCTTTGTCCGCACACTCCTGGAGCGAGGCAGAAAGAGAACACAAGGGTGAGTGGCCATTATAGAATCATAAATAGAATCTGTCCTTTGCTGCAGAGGGTCTTACCAGCTGCACTGCAGACAGCTCCTCAGCCATTCGGTGGATTTGGACGTTAAACTGTTTCCGTACGTTATCCACCTGTTTGAAAAAACACAGTTAAACAGTTTAATTCTGGGCGTTTACTGGTGAAGTCTAGGACTGGAAATCTTAGGGAACTGAAAGCTGGTTTCTTCTAATTAATTAATAATAAAAGTTTTCAGTGTTACTATGAAAATAAAAAATAGCATTTGGTACATGTTATGACAATATTCATCAGTTGATGTTGACAATTATTACAATGAAGCTAAAATCATTACTTCTTTCAAGTTGAAAGGTTTATCTTTGGTTCTTACTTCAATCAAGTGCACGTCAAGTAACGTCAAACACAATAAGAGTAAAACACAGTAAAGGACACAAGAGGACTAAAAATAAATAAAATAAAATGAAATACACACACAGTGCTGACAACAAATGCATATGGCAGTGTTTTGTGGTTTTAAACTATTCTTTATGATCAAAACAAACAGCAGAAAATCTCAGAATTACAGATATAGAACATCCAAAACAAATGATTAAATGTTTGATCTACATATGCATGAGTACAAATAAGTATCAACAAAATTGTGTTTTAATATATATATATTTTAAATCATGATCATCAATATTTTCTAACCCTATTCCAGAATCTACAGCGCATCGCAGCATTTTTAAAACCAGCTTAGACAATAGTCCTTATGCATAGGATGTGATAAGATGTGACCTCAGGGGTTTAAACACGACTTGAAAATATCTCCCGCTTTTCTCTGATCTCATTGTTGCGGCCTCTCAAATATCCACTACCACAATAAAAGAAAATGGCCCAAAACAATCCTGTAAAACTGATAACACAACCTTGCAAAAAAAAAAAAAAAAAAAAAAGGAAAATCACCCAAAAGTGAAAACAAATTATTATGGCTGTCTTTGTTAAGCAAACTTCTGTTTCCTTGAGAAATAAAAAGGTTAAAAAACTTTCCACATGCACATCTGATACCGATATATAGGGATATCTTTTGCCTACAGTAGTTCAGGGTTCAGTACACATTCAAAACCACCCAGACTCTGATTTAAAGCCAGAATATGAAAGACCGCAGAGACAGAGAAGAACAAGATCTCTTTCAATTCAACGTCAATTAACTCCTTGAGAAAATTAGCATAATGGTAAAAAAAAAAAAAAAAAAGACAAATGGACGTCTACGCTTTATGGAAAGTGTGATGCATCAATAATTAGCGTAAAGACGACCATCATGTGTTTGAAAGCCAACCAGAGACTGAGATGACAGCCGGTGCTGCGGTCACACTAGGCTTCATTAACAGGATTAAACAGCTGAGGAGCTCCCTCATTAGAGGAGCGTTAATCACCGTTCCTCCAACAGAGGTTAGGCCTGAGCAAAACGCCAGAGCAACAGTTAAGCAACAGATATAGTTGTGAGGCTAATTATTAGCTTTTTTTGAACCACTGACTCAATATGAACTGATTTCGTTCAGTGTTTCGAAACATTTGCTACAGTTAAATACGGTGACATCTGCTGGCAAAACATAATATTGTGCTTGTATGGAACAACAAAGGGTATGGTGTCATAAACTGTAATGTACTGTTATGTAACAATAAAGGTTCTCTATAAATGTTCAACCTTTTTTTTTTTTTTTTTTTTTACTACAAATGAATAATATACTTGTGTTATAATGTGATTGTGGAATGATAAAATACTGTATGTAATAGACATATGCTTTTGCGAGATTGATATAAACATAAAAATATATTTACATAATACAAAAATTTGGAAATGCTTGTGAAACTATGGGCTAGGAGCAAATGCTGATGAAGCTGAGAAGGGAATTTGGGGGTTTCAAAGAATCTTATTTGAAAACAACATCATTTCAGCTGAGTCAGGATTCATCCCGTTCATTGTTACTATGCCCTGAATTGAAACTAGTGTGACATAATGAAGGGACATTTGCAGAGTCACTTGAGTTGTTTGCATGGTGAAGCAAAGCTCTGAAACATCCTGCTGCAGATTGATGATGTGTTGAGGTATCTGCTTTGAGCAGAACATTGTAACAAAAGCCTATTAAATGGAAGGTATTTCATGTTGGACATTTTCATGGATAAATACACTGGTCTAAAAGTAAAATGATTCCAGAAGAAAATTTGTTAAACTTCACCAAATTTGAGTCACTAATAAAGACAAATCAAGTCAAAAGTACTGGTTGGTTATAGTTTCTGTGGCCCCTTTTGCACAGCACTTCTGTCACGGGAATATTTCGCCTTTACTCCAGAACGACGGCTGTGGAAGTAAAATGGTGGATCATTTGGTCCCACATCTGTAACGCCTCTGGAGGTAGTAATAGATCCCTGATAAAAGTGGAATCATGATTCTGGGAATGCTATGTAAAAGGAACACATCTTGTTCCACAACAAAGGTGTGATGTTTTGATGATGTATTGCGAGTGCGAACCCCGCACCGGGTGGGATTTAACCCCTTGACACTGATTGTTGCGAATTCGCATGGAATCCCCCCGCTCCTAAATGCAACCAAAATACTATCTACTTGAAATAAAAAATGCAAGTCAATTTTTTTTTTTTGTCCACAATTGGAAATCGATTCAGGCATTAAGGGGTTAAAAATGAGCGTGGGCCGTGTACAAACATCCACTATCATTCTGGAATAGGGGTAAACATTCCCTCAGTTGTTTGACTAGTTTTTGGACATTGCTGAATACAGAACGCTGCAACAGTGCATTTGTAAAATAGTGTTGTTTCAGTGACACGTGCACATCAGGAAGTGCTTCATGGTATTAAAATGACTAAAATCCATGAAAAACAAAACAGAACAGCAAACAGCAAATTAAAATGCATGTTTTTTTGTGAAATCTTGCTCTTTTCAAGGTGTAGTTGCAGTTTTGAGGTTGGTTTTTCATGTAAAGAGGAGGAATTTCAAAGCACAGATAGGAGAAGGAATGACAGCGACAGTCGTGATACTATGTGATGGAAATATTCAGAATAGTAATTGTTAAAAAAAAAAAAAAAAATTTTAGATGGTACTTCTGCCTGTTTGACCCAGAATACATGCTGCCTTCAGTTCAGTTTTTATATAAAATCTCATTCACTTTGGATGGTAATCTGTGTAGACACTGATGGACATAAATTCAAGGGCACCAACCAAATTCATACTCGTACGGCCACTAACATTGCTTAATTTTGAGTTTTTCCTATATTCCTTTGCTTAAATAGAGTCAAGTCTGTAAGTATTTGGATGGTGACAGCACCACAGTCGATTAGAACTGAAACAATCAAGATGTGAAGTGAATGAAGTAATGGTGAAGTGTGGACTTTCAGCTTTAAATCAAGAGGTTTATCAAAAAATATTGGATTAACCATTCCTGACAGGGGTATCAAACTCTTTTTAGTTCAGGTGCCGCATTCAGCCCAATATGACCTCAAGTAGAAAAAAGGAAAATTACATTACAATAATGTTTACGCCTACAAAGTTTCATTAAAAATGTGAATTACATGAAGAGCCTGAAATGTCTTTAGAAAGTTGAACATTATGCCTGTGTTTATCATTTACACAGATCACAGTGGAAAATAAATACATAATAAATATACAAAATATCTAATAATAGGCAGAATATTGGTAAAATTACACTTACTTCTCTTAAGATATTTCAGGTTGTTCATATTTGTTCAGATTATTCACATTTTTTGTGAAAGGACAGCTTGTAAATAGAAACATTTTCTTGTAATTTTACTTTTTTATCCGAAAAGGAATAAAAAAATTTTGGAGTTGTTATTATTACCCCGTCCCCCGAAAGGGAGGCAAGGGGTATTATTTTGGTTCAGTTTGTTTCTTTGTTTGTTAACACTTTAGTATCAAAACTACTGGTTGAATTCATACCAAATTAGGTTTATAGATTGCCAGTGACCTAAAATAGATGTGATTACATTTTGAGAAAAGTAGGTCAAAGTTCAAAATTTTCATACATTTTTTAAAATCTTTTTTCCCCAAATACTTGTAATTGCCAAAATGTGCCTATGCTGACATCAGCACACGCATAGACATGATGACATCAGCTGGACCGATGCCAAAATAAGGTACAATACATGCGAGGGGCGGAGTTTGTTGTGCCCGGCACCACTTGTTTATAGGTTGTTATGATAGTATTTTACTGGCCTGATTCACTTTAGATCAAATTGGAACCTGAACTAAAAGGATTTTAACAGTATTGATTGTTAATATCTTCAGTGTAATTTTTGCATTTCACAAATTCATTCCACTGGCCAGATCGGACCCTTTGGCAGGTTGGTTTTAAACGTAGCTGTTCCATTTTTCGGGGCTCACAAGCAACTGGATGAACTCAAATCATTATAAACGTTGCTTCTAATACCAACAGAAATCTAAAACCTGGATCTAATCTACATAATACCACACCACGGATGAAAATGATTATCTTAATATTCTAATGAACCTTCTTTCTTCAGCTTGCAGGCCTCATTGGAATGCTTCTATACTGTAATTAATAAAATGTGATTCTGGCTTTTGCCCTATCCTTTTGCTAAAGTGGGCCTGGTTCATCTTCAAACTTCATCCTGGAGTTTTCAGTGTTTCTTTAACTTCCTTAGAAAAAGCTTCTTGCCTCGAGAGCCATTCAAACCTCCTCACCTCTTTCCTTGTACGGACTGCAGCATCCTGGATCAACTGTTTTATGGCCTCCTTTGTCCTCTCTAGCTCCTCCGTCTTCTGTTTCTCTCTTAACAGGGCCTGAAGGGAGACGATACAGATAGACACAGTACACATTTCAACAGTGCTGAAGGCTTGCCAGAGAACAGTGCATCTCCTCTCCGTCAGATTGTGGGGAAAACTCTGCCACTGGAGGGAAAAAAAAAAGAAAAGAAAAAAAAAAAAAAGAAAAGACAGAATGATTCCAGTCACCAGCTCCTTCTGCAATGCGGCTTCTTCGGCCACCTGAACACTCTCTCGGACTTTAGCCAGGGCCTCGTACTTCTCCTCCTCTAAGGTGGCGCAGGAAGTCAGGAGTTCGCTGACCTTCTTCTCCCACACAGTTTGCTCTCTGCGAACTGCCTCGGCCTCCTGAGTCGCAGTTTTTAGTCTAGCAATTGAGAGGAGATATTACAGTCTGAAACAAGTTTTTAACAAAAAATGGAATTCCTATTTCAGCATTCAGTGGTGTTCTTCTTAAAGTGTACCTGTACTGGTCATGCTTTTGACATGACATTGATTATGCTTTGGGTATTATGTACAAGGGAGGTGCAAATTCAGTAAAATACATAAATCATACTGGACTTTTTATTGAATTGAACTGAATTACGCACGTGGGTAGAATCCAAAGGGAGCAGCCAATGTCGGACAGTACCATCATAGATTCTGGGTGATAGAGTACTAGTGAACAAGTAGCAGTCAGTGTGCATATTCAGTGGAAAGTATGTGTTTGCACTTGTTTATGCAGGAGTAAACTTTGCACTCCGGCTTTGTCCTAGAGACATGAAACTGTGTCATCTTAGCCTGGTGTCTGCTGCACGGGCTCGGTCATCGGTCCATCACAGCCCAGGTAATCGGACAACACTATGAGTTTTCATCACTACCAGTGCTGGAACAGCCTGTGAAGGAGGCAACGTGTACCTGACCGTGTCTGAGTGATGAAGAAGTACAGTAACACAGTACTCAAGTGTACTTGACAAGAGGCTACAAGTTAACGTATAGAACCGCGAGCACGATGGTAGATCTTCTTAGATAGCAAGCGATGGAAATTCACTACAGTTACCCTTTAAATTTCACAGAGCTCCAGAGGGAGTGCAGGAGAAGGAGCAGTTTAACATGTGCTCACCTGGCCTCCAGCTGGCTTAAGGCGGACTGAAGCTGCTGGAGCCTTCTGTCTGCTGCGTCCTCCCGGCCCTGAGCCTCTGCTGCATCCTCCTCCTACAAACACATTCAAAGATGATCTGCTTTTATCATCATTCTTGGCTGTACCAAGTACTACTTCAGCACTGCATTTTATTTTCCCCCTCACCCGCCTCTGAATCTCGTCCTGGACACTCTGCAGCAGTTTGGTCATCTCGCCCACTTTGGCCGTGGCTGTTCTCAGTTCAGCCTTAGTCTGCCTGCATCAGGTGAAAGGAAACAACAAGAGCTTCATCATGCACTGGTACAGGAAACTGGCTGTATTCTTGAAATAGAGCAGTGTTTCTCAAACGGTGGGGAAGGCCCCTGCGGGGGACAAGAAGGTTTGCTGGGGGGGGGGGGGGGGGGGGGGGGG
>JAQQZY010046225.1:0-10624 GCA_030068375.1 Ostorhinchus rueppellii | reverse complement strand
TTATTATTATTATTATTATTATTATTATTATTATTATTATTATTATTATTATTATTATTATTGTTAGTAGTAGTAGTAGTAGTAGTAGTAGCATGTGGATAACAACAACAACAACAACAACAACAACAACAGTAAAGCCATATGACCCTTTTGTGTGTGCTGTATAAATACTGACACTGATGAGATTTACCTGAAAATTTGTATCAAATGATGCCATAATATTTCATGCATAGCCCGAGTTTCTCAAATATAGCATCATGATTGTTGGAATAAATACATAACAATAATATATGTGAATTACTTTCCTAATTAAAACAGAGGAGGAGTGTTCTCATGAGTAAACATCATATAAATGTCAACCACACCAAAACTATGTGAAATGTAGAGGAGATGCCTCGGTCACAAAAAACACCATAAGGCAAAAACAACAAAATATGCAATTTAACCCATAACGACCCAAACACCCACCACCCACCATAATCATTTACTGATCGAAAATGTTTAATAACTTCTGATCCATTAATCCTATCAATACATGTGAATAATTACTGTAAAATTCAGTTTGTCATCTTTTCATGGTCATCAGATATGACCCATTTGGATGCTCAGAGGCTCAGTAGTTACCGTGGAAACACTATCATCTTCTATAATATTGATTGACCAGTAAAGCCCATGGAGTTGGATCAATGAAGTGGATGGAGACAATTGTTTATATGTTCAGTTAATGAAAGATTTACCTGAAAAAGTCCCATTTTCTTTTAGTTTTCTCTGTTTTTTGACACAATAACCCTCAAGTTTAATCTGAGCTTTTATGAACATCTACATGATCAGTAAATGAAATATAGGAAAATATATGACTTTCACTGAAAAAAATGCAAAATACCAAAGATAATATGGTAACGATTGGTTATAAATCACCTAAGAAAGTTTCAATCGCTAGAAAATTTCATTTGGGAACTTCCACAAAAGTAGCAGTGGGTTAATTTCATTTAAATTATGCAAGAGACATAACAAAATGAAAATGTCATAATGTCACAAATCAAAACCAACCGACAAGTTGCAAAGTGATGGAAACAATGTGAAACAGCAGTGGAGAAGCCAGTCAGTCATGTGTTTGTTTATGCGTGTTAGCATTTAAACAGTTGGTTTCACATGTCTGTTAGTTGGTGACTGTGTGTTGCTGCCCAGACAACATTACTATTGTTGACATTACGTTGCTGTCTGTGACTGACATCTTAGTATTCCATGAAAATGAAACGTTTTGATAATGGAAGAGTCAGTTAAAATGTACATGTGGGAATTCATGATCTATTCTGGAGACACTATATGTATGTTTTATGTCTCGAGCTGAAAAAGTTTTGTGAGCTCATCTAAGCAGTTGGATCTGTACTGTAAATATATTATGTAAGTCTGGTCCTATTTGTTGCTGTGCTTTGTCATCATCATGGAGCTTTGTTTGTCCACTTTGTATCACCAGTGATTTACACCAGTCAAATCACCATGTACAGCGCAATTATAATCTTAATGCTGGTACTTTGGACAGAAAAGACAGGAAAAATCAAGTCATGCTCTACAGCAAGCACCATTAAACAAAAGACTCTGCACCATTCAACCACCACTTGGGCTTTTGAGAAGACCAAAGGGACAGCCTGAGTAATCTGTTACAGTCTGACTTAAAAAATAGCAGTTTATACTCGGAAAGGGATGCCCTTTGTGGTTAGGTGGGGGTGGGATGTTGGTGGCAAAGGAGCAGAGAGGGATATGAGGCCCAGGACCTGGAGCTGAAATTGAGAACCTTTCTCATCAGGGGTTAGGGATCATGGGCAGAGACTTCCCTTCATCACAGCTGAGCTGGGAAATGCAGAGGACAGCATGGGTCAGCCCAGACAGCCCACTGTGTGCCGTTACCATGGCAAACATCCCGAGGGCCAAAGAAAATAGTTGACAAGTACAATAATATGAGGTGTAATCACGAAGGTCAGTTGCCTGCAATGCTCTGCCTCCACACTCAAGGTCCAATATTCAGCAAAAGTGAAAAAAGTCGGCATACTTTAAGGGAAAATTACTCAGTAATGTGGTCATTCTTCCCCCCATGTGTCTAGAAATCAGGAAACCTTGAGGGACATGCTCTAGAGACTTGACAAGAGCAGCCACTGAGAGATTCCAGTCCACTTCCACAGCGAGATATTTATTTTCCGGTTCTTTGTACTGGGTGCCCTGCAGATGGAATCTAGCATCCTCTTCAAGGGGAAATTTTATGACTTATTAACTGTCAACAGTTCATAACCTCCAAGGAGCTATTAAATGTTCTCCTGTGGTCACACCAGAAAATGCCAGTGTTTGATTTGGCTTGGAAAGGTATTTGAATGTTTTTGCTCCTCTCCACCCTGTGTGCAAGTGCAACAAAATACTCAAATCAGCTTCATCAGATCATCAAGTAAAGATAAGGATAATAGTGTGCTCACTTTGTTTTCAAATTACAGAAGGCATAGTGTGGATTTATTGTCGAAGAGCATAGTTACTCACAATAGAAACAAAACAAATCACACAACAGAGAACACTTTATGATTCAACCCAACAAACATTCAATCACCTTGCTCTGTAATGATAAGACCATCTTTGTCTTTAATTAAATAGTTCTCGCAGCTGCAGGTGAATTACTTCAACATTTTCCACATTTTTTTCACTGAGCTATATCATAGCTATATTTGTACTTGAGAAATGGTGTCAGCAGTGTGACTAAATCATTTATCACTGGCCAAAAACAACCACGATGAATAATTGAGTCCAGATGTAGCTTATTCAAGCTAGATACCAGGGTTCATTTCCTGTCTATGCTTTGTAAGACAACCTATTACACCTCCCAGGCAGCTGCCGGTGTACTGGCCCTGCCTGAATATCAACACTCCTCAGGTGTCAGTGTCAGAATTACACTGCAGACTCCAACACTAGTTATTTCATTTTTGGTTAAGTTCAGTTTTGAAGCAGATACATAAAGACAAGTATCATTAATAATACTCTTACAATGAATCACCAAATTTCAATTAAAAACAATGATGATGTTGTATTTTTGTTCAGGCAAGATCAAATATTTCACCAGTATTTAGTCAAATATCCATTAAAATATTAACTAACAAAACAAATGAATCCTGAGGTAACTGCTCTTTGCTGTGCTAGTTTTTACTTCCAGCACCACTGGAGTTTTTATTATATGAGCAAGTTACTTATTAAATTTCAGATCCAGATTTATTCAACAGATCAGATAATGATACTTCAGCTCAGTCAAGATAAAATGCCCTTGTCACAAAAATTAAAGTGTTGCTCACGTACATAAGTAGCACATGAACAACAAATGAAGAAACTAACACTATAGTGAGATCTGTTCCAGCATAAAACAGCTGCTTTTACATTTGGTATTTAAATATGATATTTTGATGGTTATACCTCTGCTCTTCTAATGTGTGAAATTACATACTGTATGTGACACTTGTACAGCAGATAGTTTTGCTACTTTAGCTGAAATTAAAGATGTCAGTGGTTCTTCTATTGTCACATGCGGTAACTTTCTGTCAATCCACTGTAAGTTGAACTCAAAAAATGTGATGTGGCTGTCAGACAATCCATCGCAGTATGCTGTGCCTTACAGTCATCATAAAATTAGAAATAAAATGCAAAAAACACAAACAGTGACATATGCAAGTATACTCGCACGCAGTAGCAGTCCCCTGTTTATTTTATATGCTAAAAGATCTGGGAGGCCATAACTCTCCGGCTGCCTTAAAAGCATTCTCTTCCGGCCCTTTGGGCCCATGTGGTTGTAATTAAGTTCCTTGACTCAGCCACGCAGGTGACTGACACTGAGTGACCACTCCTCAGCACCCATGCATGTGCTAATGAAGCCGAGAACAGCACAGTTTCCTGGTTTTCTTTTCCTTACAAAGACTGAAATATTCAGTTGTGTGCTCGATTGCCTCCCTTGAGTGTTGGACAACTTTGACAGTCACCAGTTATATAATGGACTGTATCTGCTGAATGTTTGGCAAGTTTAATGCTAGTATTTTTTACATTCTTTTTTGTGGAGAAACCTGGTTATTCTCAGATTTAGAGTGAAATGTAGTTGCATTTGCAGGTGGGAGCAACTCTGCTGTCTCTCAAACTGAGCTGTTATCCACGTTCTTACTGAAATCTGTATCCATCTATTTCAGCATGAATTGCATGCCAGTTTCAAAACAAATAAACACAGGCAAAGGAGGTTTTGTGTGGACAAAATCAATCTGTGCAGGGATGTCAGGATTGTTTGGAAGAAAAGGTAAATAGTGAAGCGGAGTGGCCTACGGACTTTAATGTAGTGTTTACACTGTAATTAGTCTTTGCAGAATGAGATTCCTGACAGAGGGTCTGAGACGGCGTGGCATGATAAAATAAACTCTAAACAGCAGTGTTTCAAGACATCCTCCATGGACCATAAACCAAGACAGCCTCCACGGACTAAAACCACCCCTCTCTAATTTTCAAAATGGGTGGTCGGATTTTTTCTTCATCTCTCCCCCTCTCACTCATTCTTTGTTTCCTTTTATACTTTTTAACCCCCTTTTTCATCTCTCCTCTTGTTTTTCTCCTCCTCTATATGCCTGTCGCCTCCTACCCCTCATGTCATTACATTTGCATTTTCCCTACATTTTTTTTTTTTTTTGCCTTTACTTCCAGTGTTTGTCCCACAGCTTCCTGCTCCCTCTGGCCCAGAGTAAACCTGGCTTGGAGCTTTAACTTCCAGTTCTCTGCAGGCCCCTCCGGACCCTGAGTTGATGACACAGTCTACAACCATGCGTGCAGATGGGGGACGACTGGGGCTCATTGAGAACTGTGTCACTGTCCACCTGAGCAAACAGACCCGGGAAGCAAAGAAAGAGGGAGGGAGAAACTGGTAGGGAAACCAGGAACCAATTGGTGAGGGAGGGCTGGCAGAGTGACAGCCAATGTACAATAACATTAGTCTTCCGCTTTGGCCCAAGTGAGGGCTCCTTCTGGACACATCTCTGCCTCAAACTTTTCTTCTTATATTTTTTTTTCTTCTCCCTCCAATGGAAACACATTCCTGTCATGCCTCACTGCTGTTCCCTGTTTAGATTTCTCATTACAAACAGCATTACACGCATGGGCTGGAGCTGGCTGAAGCACAACCCATGGAAAGGCTGGGGACTTGGGTCGTTCACAGCCTCCAGGAGACATATGAAGGACTTAGGTCATCACATGGACGCACAATAAACAGAATCACAGATATCAGCGATTTTACACCCATTAGTTCTGAGGGAGAGAGATGTGATATATGTCCATCATGAAAAGAGAACGGCTTTTACTAAATGAACTTGAGTTGAACTCCAAACATTAGAGCATGCCCTTTCTTGTTGCAAAACTTGAAACAGAAGAGAAACCTTGGGAAATTTCACATTTTTCCTCTGATATTAAACTGCCATTCCATCTTTTGATTCTGAAACTTTCCTGTTATGCTGGGTTATGACGAACCCCCAATTTCCATTTAGACGATTTATGATTATGAAGTGAAGTTGCCTCACAGGATACCAGAACTTTATGGAAAGCAGACCTCCTTCTTCTCCCACTGCTCTCTCATCTCAGTCCAAGTGCAGCACCAGAGGACTGGACCTGCTATGACTCCCCAGGCTGTCTGGGTATTGTTGACTGACACCTGACTGTGTCTATTAGTGTGACATGTTGGAGTTACAACACAGTACCTGTACAGAAATGATGCAGAGGGCCCAGCAATCGTTCAAGAAATACTCACTTTCTGCAGTTGCCAATGACTTTTTCTTTTTTGCATTTATAGGGGATAAAAGAGATTTTCCTCATATAGCAGCCAATCAAATAAACTGTAACCTAGAATTGTAACTCACATTGGGTCAGTCTGAATATAGAACCAAAACAGGTTTCCTACTCTCCTCAAGTTCCCATTTGAATGTTTTCCAAAAGCCCACACAGTTCGAATCTTTCATCCTCATCAAATCACAACCTAAATGAGCCTTTGCTTTGTTACCTCTTTGTCATTTCTGATGTGTTACTACCCATTACCTCGGTGCCAGAAGAAGACTTGCAGACAATCTGCTATCAATTTCTTCAAATCCATGGAATCACACTCTGTGCTGCAGCCAAGATATAAGTGATAACAGTAGACAAAGTCTTTTGAAGATATGATGTGGACAATCCTTCAGAAGGGAATGTCTGTTGTCTTTCATGTATAGATGGAAAATTTATGTACAGAAATATCCCTGCTCTCTTTTTATCTTAGGTATAACAATAAGTATTTTATTTGCTGAAGATGTGTTCAGATGAGAAAGAGCTACGCAATCAAGCATTTTTCTTTCATAGCGGGTTGTATTACACAGCATAATAACCAGACCACATATTTTTACTTCTTTATACTGTATGTGGTTATGCTCGAGCATAAAATATTTTCTCGTAATTTTATTTTTAATGTCTCTTTAAACATTATTGGAGAAGTGAGTGTACAAGAGGAAGAACAGAACATTGCCATTCACTTTCCTAATGCCTCCGTATCTGTGTAAATCAACCTCAGCAGTGTTAGATCTTTGTTTTTTTCTTAAATATAATGTTCCCCATTCACTTTATAACCACAGCTGCTTATGTGACAATCTTTATGCCTTGTGTTTTTTTTTTTTTTTTTTTTTATATATCTCCACCAAATGTGTCTTGAATGTGCGTTTTACAGTAGCTTTAACATAAATCCTTTATCCCGTTGGTTCAGAATGCAATGAAATGTGCCAGTACATGCTTTAAGCCCAGTCTTTTTGTACAAAATGTACAGATATAAATAGTCGGGTAATATATGAGGTTTGATTTCCCTTCACTAATAAAGTGGCTTTGGAGGAAATTCTCCCCAAGCATGTGAGCTGTCCAAGTTTGCGTCCTGAAGCTAGAGCTCAGACCAGGAATGAGGGAGACTCAAGGCCACCTGTTTCCCACTTACTTCTACGAGACTCTTGGCATAATGCAGGCTTGTTCATGGCAGATTAACACCAGGCCATATGAGGTGGCAGTGCCAGCTGAACTTCAAAAAATGAGGGGAACTGCCATTAAGTTCAGTCCGCTGCAATCTGCGGCATCCAATGCATTTGTATCACATGATCCAAACATGTATGGTGATTTCCCGCTTTGTCAAAAGAAGTGCTTTGTCACGACTCTTAGCACCAGTGTGGGCACACATTCCGGTCTGGTCGGGTAACAGATTCTTACATTACATTAGTAGTGTGTTATGTTCAGTCAACAAAATGTCTACACTGTGCTGTTCTGTTGAAACTGTGATGTAGCACTGTGGATCTGTCACAGTTCGGCCTCCACCCAAACTAGTCACACAACATGAAATCGTGGAATTTATTCGTCGTTATGAAATGTGTGGATTATACAGGGAGCACATGAAGAAAAGAGTTGATTCTTTGAAGCTTATTTATTGTCTGGGAAAATTTTTTGCAAACTGGTCATTGTCCCAGTGAATGTAAACAACATCTGCTAAAGTAAAGCATAACAGCAACAACAGCTGACTTATTCTGATTTGTCTCCTACAGCAGAAATATTTCATTCCATTCTCTCAACTTTCATTTACATGTTGAATATTAGGCATCAACAGAGGCTCTGATCTATTTAATAGGCATTTAATCATAATCTTGAATCTGTTGTCTTGATTATAAACCCATTTTTACATTTCAGCGATGCTTTTTTTGTATGTCATAAAAAACTGGTTAATGATGATAAAATAATAATTCAGTGAAAGTGGAATGTGTTCATGAATCATAGTGAGCTATTATGTTGAAGTAGTTCATGTCTTTCCCAAAGTTAGGATCAGGACCCAAAAATGTGTCATGAAGCTGTTTTTAGTGGGGTGCAAGCTCAGTAAAAATACACGACAATAATGTGATACATGAATTTATCTTCCTAATTAAAACAGTGGATGAGTCGACGGCACCAAAGTCATGTGGAGAAGTAAGAAATGTACCAAGGTAAAAATAACATAAAGTGTAATGAGATGAAAATGGTCCTAAAGATACAACAACATGTAAAAGAAAACAGGAAAAATATGATAGAAAAGATGCAAAAAAACAAACAAAACAAAAATAAAAATAACTTAAAAGATTAAAAATAATAATAATTTAAAGGAAAAGAGAAAGTTATATAAATTTAAAGACATTATTAAAAAAAAAAAAGTTGACATGATGGTAATTCAAGGTATGTTTTGGTGAGAAAAAGAGACACAAATTGTTGCATCAGAGTTCAAGTTGGATAATAGCATCACATTTAACATAAACCTCCCATATTAGCCATCTCACACATCTATTTCACAGTGTATTTGAGTGATGACATTGTTTGGACATTGTGCAGATGTGCAAACATGGCAGCAGTGGCATTAATGGAGCTCAGAGCTCTGCTTTTCCCACTGTCTCTGACCTGCTACTCAGTTGCACCAACACGTGCCTGTATGCACACACAGATGTTTCCCTTAGAGATTAGCCTGTGATATAGTGCGTAGCTTGAAGGACAATCAACTCCCTTGCATGGAGATGCCTTGGGGACCTTTCCAGGGGCCCTCATTTTATTCTCTCAATATATAGTGATAATGAGAGAGCCCTTAAACTCTCCTTGAAAAATACTTCCCTGGAGCTATGTTCCCTGAGGCTGCATTCCTCATACCATGCTTTCTTCTGCTTTAAATCTCCTGGAACATGTTGAGATATAAAAGTTTAACCACAAGGCACGACTGCAAGAGAGGATTTGCCCCTCAATCACACAGAAAAAGTGTATTTAATGGATAATTGCATACTTTGGAGACTGAAAATGGATGTAATCTGAATATTTTAAAGAAACTATTTTGCTCTGAAATGTGAGATTATCATTATTTTACTTTAATTTACTGTAGATATTAACTCACTGTGTATCCGCTATTGTTAAGCTCTTTGTTAACACATATTATTTGATCATGAGACAAACCCCAGGGGTCCATGGTCACAAGCCACAAATGGCAAAATCATAGTTGAGCTGAGCTGAATCTCACTCAAAACAGTCTCTTGGCATGGGCTTGGAGGAGAAATCACAAGTCTACGAGCCCTAGGGGTGTCTTTTTGCTTGGCGTTGCATTCAGGCAACACTTACAAACACGTCCTGTCCAACTAGCTGGAGAGTAGCAGACTAACTTTATGGGCTCTGGATTGGACAGTGTGAGGGAGGTAGGCATGTAAAAGTGCCTGCTCGCAAGAATCAAAGAGAAAAGACGGCATCTCATGGACGCCAGAGCCCCACTGATGGGACTCTCACAAACAGGAGAGGCCAAGTTTGCCAGTCCTCATCTCCTCAGAGGAGAGGCCACTTCCCCGGGCCACTGCGGTTCCTCAGTATCACCTATCAGCCGGGTCAATCAGTGGCTGAGATAAAGCAGCTCCTAAAGCCGGATGGTCTTTGAACACAGCAGGAGGACAACTCCCCCAGGTCTCTTATCTCATTAAACTTGAAAAGGTATATTAATCCTCGAACGGCTAAGATAACAGTATGGATGACACTAGTCAGAGAGACTGACAGTAATATAAAGGCTATCTATGCCAGGTCATCAAAGTTTCAGCTCTGGAGACTTAAAGGAGGAGATGTGGAATTCATCCTCTACTCATGAAAGGATGTTTTTTTAGTGTGTTGTCTCCTGTGGGTCAGGTTGTTTTGTGTGAAAAGATTACCAAGGTATTAGAGAAGACAACACATATGCCTTTTGAGTAAGCAACAGAACAATGTTTCCAAATGTTTACTAACAAATCTGTTGTGAGCAGAGATGTATAAAGTACTGGAGCAGAGGAGTGGAGTAGAAGTACAAGTGCTATATCAAAAAGCTGACTTGAGTAAAAGTTGAAGTGTTCTTTAAACATTAAGTGAAGGTACTAAAGTATTCACATTTTTTTGTTCTTAAGTATTGCAAGTAGAAGTATGTGAAAAATGATTACTCAAGTACTGAAAGTAAAAGTAGAAGTAAAATTACAAGTAGAAGGGTGTTGGTGGTGTTCCTGGGTTTTCTTCCATCTTGAAGTTGATGACGCTGAGTGCTCACAATGTATGCAGGTAGCAGTGTGAAAGGCCGATGGGAGCATGCGCTCTTATAAACTGCTTGATGATGAGCCAGCTTCATCAAACCTGGTGACAGAGCCATCTATGGCATTGATAGGCTATGGGTTTGGTATGCTTCAGAACATTTTATAATAGGCTGGCCCATTTCAAGGTATTTGGGGGCCCAAGGCAAAGGGGCTCTTGGGGGCCCTAAGCCCTGACCTTATACCTGTCTACCAACTGAAGAATAAATTAACATTCCAGACGTATTGCTGTCATTCTGGCCATCTTTACTTAATTAAATAGTGCGTTGGGATACAAACTCGTACAAAAATTATAATAATGGAACAATAATTTAAAAATTTATAGCACTTTTCATGTGCTAACTATAATAACTGAGCACTTAAGGTATGGTGAGCTACTTGTTCAATTATTCATTAATTTTCTATACCCGCTTTATCCTCACTAGGGTCACGGGGGTCGCATGGAGCCTATCCCAGCTGCTTAAGGGCGAAGG
>JAQQZY010046216.1:0-10624 GCA_030068375.1 Ostorhinchus rueppellii | reverse complement strand
TCTCTCTCTCTCTCTCTCTCTCTCTCTCTCTCTCTCTCTCTCTCTCTCTC
This sequence comes from Ostorhinchus rueppellii, assembly GCA_030068375.1. Lineage (NCBI taxonomy): Eukaryota > Metazoa > Chordata > Actinopteri > Kurtiformes > Apogonidae > Ostorhinchus > Ostorhinchus rueppellii. Next base: position 10,574 of record JAQQZY010046216.1, on the reverse strand, counting down.
TCAAAAAACACTTTGTTATTGATTCTTAATGCAAAACATTCCAATTGAAAATACATTTTGGCTACAAATATGTACTCTACAGCTGTTTTGCAATGGAACAGAATGTATTGCAGATGCGTGTCTCAGAAATTGAGCAAAGAAAAACGGAAAATAAATTGTTTAAACTCAATTATATGAGATTTGAGATCGTTTGACAACAAAATCAAAATTGTGATCAAAATTCGATTAATTGCACAGCCGTAATCGTGATCATATTTTATTGTCCTACTGATATGTTTATAAGCCACGGATCAAGCATTTGCTCTGGGTTTAATTCATGTATCATTCATCCTCCAGTGACCTCAGGATTAGTGTTAGTTTTTGTTGCTTTCTGGGTTGGAAATGCTATTTCTATTTTTCTTAACCAAGATATATAATATACGTGTAGTTCATTCAGTGTCAGGGCCCGTACTTTCAAGCCCAGATAAATTCTTGCCCATTTCAAAAAGTCCCTTGTTTTTTTTTTTTTTTGTTGTTTTGTTTTTTTGTGTGTGTGTGTGTGTGTTTTTTAATCCTACATTGCTTTATATCAGAACAACTTTGCATCTGTAAGGAAATGATGTGAGAACTATTCCTTTGTCAGATGAAGTTACTACGTTTCCCAAGTTTAACAACTTACTGACCTTCCCTTATATGCTGAAAAAATCCCTGGAGGTGTTCATTCTCTACATATCAGAGTAAACAGACTTTCCTTCTACACCTAAAAGATGTATTTCGATACTTGTTTCATGATATATATATATATATATATATATATACACACAGTATATATAATTTTATTTAGTTTTTTTGTACCTGTCAATAAGTAATATCTTATCTTGTGTCTGGCATGATAAATTTACCTAGCAGATGTAAATGGTTGTCTTTTTTGATGATTAATTAATTTCTTAAGGGCCACTGTGTCATTTTATTAAATTCATGGGAGTGCTGAGTTTCTGTCACAGCTGGAGGCAATATAAACTCGCAAAATCACCTCAAACAGGCACCGGTCAAGCTGAATCAATCACCAGATGAGGATAAATAAAATGTGTGAAAGTGACATCCGCACTTGGACCTGCATATTAGCGGCCGTTCTGCATATAAATGTAAATCAATCTGACTTTTTGGTATTATTATCTGTGGAAGAAAGGACACTAACCCTCCATTTTGTATTCACAAGTAGAGTACGTGCTTGGTGTACAGTAGCGTTCCAGCCAACTTCGTTTGTGCAGGAAATAACAGAGCGCCAGGTGAGTAGCAGTGTGGGAAACAGAGAAGTCAAGGAGTGTAAGTGGTAGTATGAGAGGCTGAATGAGAGGAGCAGTCAAGCGGAAAGTTGCAGAAAAGGACTACAGGAGATGACAGCAGTGGGGATCAAATCCAATAAATAAATAAAATAAACTCTTGATATAGACATAAACAAGATGTAAGCATTGATTTCCTCAGACAGCATTGAGTTAAGAGCAACGGGACACAGTCTGATAGGGCCCATCATCCTACCAATAATCTGGCAGCCACAAAAACACGAACACACACATGCACTACACACCACGGCCTCCTGTCAATCCAATAGATCCACTGTTCTCACACTCCAGTTTCCCTCCTTCAGGCTCAATTCCTCTGCCCTGCTGTCCTTTATAAACACCCGCACAACATCCACAAACTGGCTGAAATGAAAATAAGCCGCTTTCCTTTCCTTTGTCCTTGTCAATCAGTCAGTCAGCACAAAATCAATACACAATCAGATTGAATTAGCCGGGTGGAGTGTAATATCTGGACCCAAATCGAGGTGAGTGACAGTCGCCCGAGAATTATCTTCAGAATTCATCGGAAAGATTTGTTTTTTTACTCCACGCTCCTGGTGAAGACAAAGTAAACGGAAGGAAAGATCCTATGTGTAAATTCCCTTACAAAACACGTGAGGCGGCCAAGGCTAATCTCTGGAAAGCATCTGTTTGGAATGAGGTTTTTGTTTTGTGCCACAGAATCACGACAAGCCCCGGTCCAGCTCAATCGACAACACAACCCAGGAAGAAATGAGGACGGAGCAGCCGTGGGTGGGTGTAATCTCTAGATTGCATCTGTCTCTGTTGAATGCCGGGCGAAGGGCACCATATTTATGTTTACTGTAGAACTTAGTTGTCATCCACACCGTGTTAGAGATATTGCACAAGAGGCTCACAGAGGATTAGAAAAGTCACTCGCAAACCCAAAGAGGTTCTTATGATGCTTCTGTCTGCAAGTTTACAGCGAAACAAAAACTAGTAACACAATAAATACAATATCTACAATGACTTTCATTATATTTAAGTCTAGACAGATCCCTGTACAAAGCATATGCACAAAAATATACCAAATCTAAACATACAAAAGAGTCATGTTAGGCGAAGAGTGTGTGAAAAAAAATACCCAACACGAAACTTATGAACAGTTTAGTTGGTCATACTGGAAATCTTTAGTCCAGTTTATGTGTTGCTGGGCTGAAACCAACAAATATGTTCTTTATCACTAAATCTGTTGGTCATTTTCTCAATTAATCAATTAAAGCTGCAGGAATCATCTCTTTCAATATCTTTCTGAAATTGAGGAACAATTCTAAACATCTTCAAATAATTTTTGATGGATAATAGATCACGTGTGTAAAGAGTCAGTTTCAGTCACTGTTAAAACATTTGGCTGCGACTGTAGATTTACAGCATGAAAAGGAATTTTGCTTCCTCCCAGATCATTTGTATTAAAATATGCTAAAAGGAAACTGTAGAATTTTTGTTGAAGTGCTGCAACATTTACTGTTTAGTTTGTAAAACATCAGAAAATGATGAAGAACTGTTTCTAAAGACCCGAAATAAAGAAGAAAATTCCATTTCACTGTGACTGAAACATCAACATACACAGATTTAAGACAATCTCAAATTCATCAAAAAAAAAAAAAAAATACTCAAACTGATATTAATTTGTCAAAACAGTTCATTCTTCTGGCTCTAAATTGTACTAACCACACTCAGGTCATCAGCACTTTGAACAAACTGAGATTATTTTGCATAATAGAATGTGTGAAAATAAAGAACCTGACAGATACTTCACATTTATGTCAGTATGATCACACTGTTCAACCTGCCTGAGATTGGTGTTTTCGTTTATGTTCCCGATCTTCTTCTGTTATGATTTTAGTGGCATTTGAGTGAAGAATTAACACCAGCAGCTACTTATCCTGAGGTCCTTCACTTTTATTATCCTGATATTAACAGTAATTTCTTCATATTTCATTACGAGGATTTAAAATTATGATATTATTTGTATTAAATCTGTGTAATTTAATTTCACAAAGGAAACAAAGCTGTTGGTTTTCTTTATGCGTTCCAGTCTTGAATGCCTGTATCTTCATTAATTATTTTGGCCTCATACTCGACTAATGGCACAAAAAAAACAGAAAAGCACAGCTATATGTTATGCTTCGTGCTCAGTCAGTCCTTTTAAGCATGCTTGTGTGTGAGAGAGTGTGTGTGTGGGGTGTACTTATTTTTACATTTTGAATTCATATATAAAGCACTTTCTGCTACATCTTTACAGTATAAAAAGTGCAATATAAATAAAGACTGATTGGTTGATATCCTTGATGCTCACATATGGACTTCTAATGGCCCTTTTCCACTGCACATTTTCATAACGGCTCTGATCGGAACGGTTCGACTCTACCCCAATATGGCCCTTTTCCACTGGGGGTTGGACCTGGGACCCGTTACGATTTTTCGTACCTGTTTCAGAGGTGGGTCTAGCCGTGCCAAGCCAGCCCTAAAACGTGACGTGAACACTGCTGTCCACTGATTGGTCAGAGGAAATGTTTTCATACGCACAACCAAGCTCAGGGATCTTAAATAATCACCCCACACAGACCTGCCATCTGTCTATGCGTTTTCAGTGGCAATAAACCACAGCGCAAACTACAGCAGCAGTACCGCATCCACTGCCTCCATTGTTGTTGTTTACTTTACTAACTGCAGCGTGACACTTTATTAGTCGCCTGAAAACAATGGCATGGCTGTGTCCACTCCGCCAACTCCACCCACTTCAACTAATCCCGACTAGTAACAGCTGGCAGTGGAAACACAACCGTGCCGAGTAGAGTCGTGTAGGGTTCGCAGTGGAAAAACGCCATAAGTGATCTGGATTTGGTTCCAAAAGTGATCTGACGTCAATCCAACCCAACTGTGAAGTGATTTCTGGATACTTGAGCTGAATGGCTCCAGCATTCAGGTGTATTTTCATTCTAGGAGGTAAAGTACATCATCTTCAGTGTCTGAATGTTTCTCTTGCAGAAATAGGCCTGTGCTCCAGACACAGCTGATCAATAACGGAGCATTGAAGAGGGAACATTCTTGTGGTTTGTAGTGATACAGTTTGGTTTTCAGAAGAAGCATAATCATGAGGAAAACACTCATTCGGACCAGTGCTTTTTTATCATGTAATGAAAGAAAGAAAGAAAGAAAGAAAGAAAGAAAGAAAGAAAGAAAGAAAGAAAGAAAGAAAGAAAGAAAGAAAGAAATTACACTTCCTTCCTTTGCTCTCTTTGCTGTCAGACATTTTCAGTCATGATTTAATCACCTTATTTTGATCTTTTTTTCATGATGCCATCACAGCATTGCTCTTTAGCCTGTGTGAAACACTGCATTGAAAATAAATTGGATTCACAGGTGGGGAGGTGGGAAGCATCGTGCTGAGGACAGTTATTAATCAGGCAACAAGCTCACAGGAATAGCCCAGCCGACGCCAGTAATCATAAGGTGAATTTCCCATTTAAATCTAGACAGTGCCCTCTACATCGATTACAGACACAGTGATTCAAAGGGTCTTGTTGCATGAGTTAGTTCTTTTCTTTTGTAGTGATGATCCAATCCAAACCGGATATGGTGATAATGAGGCTTCTTCGTTAAATATTCGAACTCATAAAGAACAGCGTTATTATAGAGGTTTTCTTCAAGTGGCTGTTTCAAGTGGCAACTAAAAATGCTGGTTTCTCTGAGCCTGGACTCTATCTGTGTGTTATTAAAGGGAGAGAAAGGAAAGGAAGGAACGAACGAACGAACGAACGAAAAAAGGAAGGAAGGAAGGGACAAGGAAGGAAGGAAGGAAGGAAGAAAAGAAGGACAAAAGGAAGAAGGAAGGAGGGAGGAAAGAAGGAAGGAAGGAACGAACGAAAAAAGGAAGGAAGGAAGGCACAAGGAAGGAAGGACAAAAGGAAGAAGGAAGGAGGGAGGAAAGAAGGAAGGAAGGATGTGACAGCACAAATTTTAAGTTTTATATCCGTCCCTCATCTTGTGTAGCCTCTCTGTCTCCTCTTCACATGAGTTCGTATCTGTATACGCTTTGATAAACTTTGCTTTTAAAGCACTTTGTTCTACACAGAGTTCATGACACAGAGTCCCTCACTCAGTCGCTCTCATCACTTTCTCTCTGTCCATCTGTTCTTTTTTTGTTGCCTGCCTCCTCTGTTTTTATCTCTGTTTCTTGCTCTAAGTGTCTATCTCTATCACTCACACACATACATTCACACTCACCCTGCACCCTTAAAAATTCTGTCCACGGTCTGCCACTTACAGACACAAAGGAGCACTACGAGTGCTGCCCAGGGGGCTAAAAGTGTCCACTTTGATAGTGGGTGGTACAGAGTGACGCCGACACAGCTACAAACACACTCAATGCAAAATCCTCATGCACAGACACAAATCTGCTCACAAAAACACACATTAATGCAGGTAAATATTAACCAAAAGTGCCCTCACTCCAGTGGAACAGCTCTAATGGAGACTGTTAGAGCATACCAAGTACATCAGGAGATGCCAAACGACAGCCAACAGGCCGGACACAACCACAAACACCTGTTGACCCTCTAAAAGCTTCCAGCATGCTAGCAGACTGAATGTTCTCTGTTGATAAAACCTTCAATTATCAGATGATTTCTGCATGGGGATCATAATGTGTCGACTCATCTAACCCAGAACGGTCAGTCTGAAAATGCCACCGTATTACAGCGTTTATTTGTACAAACACTGAGCCGTTGACAGCTTGACAGACTTCTGAAATAACCATCGCCTGATAGCTTTTTTTTCACAATCTAATCCTTCACCACTGGTATATGCTTTTACTTCTCCAATACACATCCACTACTTGGGACACTTCACACAGAAATTCATAGCAGACCAAAACACAACCAATTTTCTTTCAGGAGATGTGAGTCAGGACTCCTATTAAACAATTCTTTCTTCAATTCTGAAAAGAGTCAACAATGCAACAGTTTAACCGAGGGATTCCCTCAGAAGATGACAGGTGTGAATTTTCTTTTTTCACATAATTCAAATGCATGTTATATTACAGTACAGCTACTTACTTAGATTGTACAGAATAGTACCACCGTGTGTGTGTGTGTGTGTGTGTGTGTGTGTGTGTGTGTGTGTGTGTGTGTGTGTGTGTGTGTGTATGTGGTGGTATTAATTAAGTCTGTAGTAATAATAATAACTAGAAAAGTATTCAGAGCGCAGACCTCCGCCAATGCAGTTCAATGCCCCCATACTCTATCTCTCAATGATAAAGGCATCTTTAAAAAATTCCTGGATCCAGACGGTGATCCAGATCACCACCAAAATTTAACCAGTTGTTCCTCATCCCATTTGGAATGGAATGGAATGGAATGGAATGGAATGGAATGGAATGGAATGGAATGCATTTATTGTCATTGCACAATATTTCAGAGTAACATTTCCGGAAAATTTAATCAAAATTCATCCATAACTTTCTGAGTTATAATGCAAACAAACAAACAAACAAACAAACAAACTCTGCTGATTACATAACCTCCTTGGTGGAGGTGGTTATTCAGTTATCCAGATCAGTCTTTGATATATTGTAGAATCTTTTGGAAACATGTCCTGTATTTTTTTTCCAAGTGCGCTGACCATTCTTTGTAGAGTTCTATGCACAAATGCCCAAAATGGTCTCGCTACGTTATAAAATCCTTTAAAAAAATTCCTGGATCCAGACAGGGATCTGGATCACCCCCAAAATTTCTTCCATATCCCATTTCCAACAATTCCAGTAAATTTCATCCAAATCCGTTCAACTTTTCAAGTTATTTTGACCACAAACAAACAAATAAACAAACAAACAGATAAACGCTAGCAAAAACATAAACACAAACACAAGAAACATCCTTGGTGGAAGTAAGAATTATAATACTAACTAGAAAAGCACTTGGGGAGCGCAGACCTCCGCCAAGCTTATTGTGACTCCCATCCAACAGTCGACTTTTTTAATGTTCCATATGCCCTGTCATTGAATCAAATGTATCATTTATAGACAATACCTGTAATCTGATTACAGTAGTAGTGGCTCTTGTAAATTGCATTCCCAACCATGACGATTTGCTGGGTGATGCCAATGTTTAACAAAAAGATACACACATTTACTCAACACATAATAGACATGTTTTATTATATTTTGCCCAAAAGAATAATTACATTGATAAAACAGAAACATATTATCAAATAGAATACAACAAGAAACAAGAACATTTTATATTAAAAAAATCACTTTCGGTAATGGCGGATTTCTTCTGGATCCACATCCGATTACTTAATCCCAATTTGTAAAATAGACCTATCTTTATTTTTTTTAATCTATTTTATTAGATTCTTTTTGAATAAAATGTTAAAGATGTACTTGTGTGTTGACGATTATTTCTGATGCTCCATTTACCTCAATGTAACAAAGTGATCCAGAATGCAGGATTTTTTCCAGATCTTCATTTTATCTCTTTTATTAGATTCCTTGACCATGAAAACATACTATTAGAAATTGTATTCAAATTAACATCATTGTTAGATTAAAAGTTATTCGCGAAAATCCCTTTTTCGGTAATGGCAGATTTTTTCTGGATCCACATCCGATTACTTAATCCTGATTTGTAAAACAGACCTATCTGAATTTTTTTTAACTCTTTTATTAGATTCACTGACCATGAAAATATACTATTTTTAAAAATTGCAATAAAATCCCTAATCTGGATCCGATCCAGAATCTGGATCGGATCCAGATCATCCTAAGTGGTGTCATAGGAGACCATACCATTAAGCAGTTTCTCTAAGTTCATGAACATCCATTAGTAATCACCTGAAATATTGATGATCAAACTTTTATGCTACATTTAACGCAATGTTAACGAAAATTTCAAAGTGATCCAGAATGCAGGATTTCTTCCGGATCAACCTCAAAATTGAATCAGTTCTTCCTTGTGCCATTTCCAACAGTTCCTGAAAATTCAATCAAAATCCGTTCATAATTTTTTGGGTTATGTTGCTAACAAACAAAGTAACAAACAAAGTAACAAACAAACAAACGTACAGTAAAACATAACCTCCTTGGCGGAGGTAATAACAATTAGTAGTAGTACTAGTAGAAATATTAGTAATAGTATTACTATTGATAAAAAAAACTTTACCTTTCCCAAGATGACTGTACAGATAAATCGGAAATACAATGAAATACAATATAAGACCTTTAAATATTAAACAGACTGTAAAGGCCTTATTTGTCTGGAATTAAAATATGAGTATAATGTCTTCGTATATAATCTATAATATAGCTCAATATAAATGCCTGAAAGCAAAGCTTTTAAGAGACTAATAATTATTGCTCTTAACAGCACCAACTCACTTACAATTCACTTCTTAAAAAAAAAAACCCCATATATTAACACTTTTCTCTAACACATTTTAAGGCCATTCAAGTAATCCCTCTCTGAAAAACGGAGTCATTCTGCTCCAAAGCTATGCCTTTAGTTCTCTGTACATTTTTCTTCTATTAACCTGTATTAAATTTGCTTTTGAGAAAGATAATCTTTCACGAAAATGAAAGGTTCATCGTTCTAGTAACAAATTATTTATGTTTATTAATTAGATTCTCAATGACAGCTATTTACATGAATTACCCTTAGGGCTTCTAGGATTTTCAGTACAATTTTACTTCCAAGTGAGTGGAAAATGAGCACTTTGTGAAGCTTAGAGTACACATATTAATGCTGGGGTTGAACTCTGAGGGATAAACTTTAAAAATTCATAACTAATTTGGAGAAGAGTGTTAAGGTTTTGAGGTCCCATGAACTTAATATAAGTTTGCTCATTAAATTTTTACAAGAGCCTATGACATGAATTGGGAATTTTGATGGAGAATAGAAATGTGAAAATAATAGGTTGGGTTGGAAATCCACCGCAGAAATTTGAAGAGACTATAAAACTAAGTTCAACTCTACACCAAACTGTTATTTCACACACTTTTAGAAGAACTCTCCTGTTTCCAGGTTTCAATGAAAGTATTCAGAGACTAAATTAAATTAAAGGTCCAGGCTTTGGCCATAAAAAAAAAGAAAAATCAAGGTTTGTGCCAAAGAGAAACTATTGCATTCAACTTCAGCATCACAAGACTGAATCCAGCTCCTCAGAGCAAAACGCTCCCCCCAAAAACTGAGGGAGAAATGTAAAATATCGTTTCAGAGCTGTTCTGTGCAGCCTCTACTTTGATGTACAAGGAAAGCGTCTTTAAAAAATAAACACCAACAGGCAGACTCGGTTTTCACTCCTTTTCTCTGATGTTTTTTTCCCTCCATCTGGGTCCTACCTGTGTTCTCCACTAACCCAGGCAGGATGACAGGCCAAACGCCACACACAGCTCCATCTGCTAAGTTCATCGATTGGTTGTGCATGAATCGGTATCACCTTGCCTCCTTCAATCCAATCATCTGCCCATCTTTTTAAACCTGCATCCATTGATTGGCTCATATTTGTACTGTCAACCAGGCAGATTACCACGTCGTCAATCCAGGGTGCTGAGCAAATAGACGCACTCCCCTTCAGCTTCTCTTCTCTGTTGATGTTGGAGAAAGAATCGATATGAGAGCAGTTATATGTCAGACGGCCTTGACTGCATTGTGATTTCCGATATTTTGAACACTCAAGTTTCACTCCGAGGGTTTTTGTAAAATGAAGATTTCCACTGATGGCAACTTTTCTTATATAATATGATCTTTTAGTAAAGATAACTTCAAGGTTCATGGTGACAGACGCAAACTAAATCCCTTCTACATTGCAATGGTATAAAGAAGCAAGACGAAAAACTCAAATTCCCTCAAAAAGAAAAAAAATGAGGCAACACTGTGCAACTTGCTAGCTTGCAGCTAGCACTTCCACAGGGATCGTATCAAGCCAGTGTTCCTCAAACTATTTTCCATAGAGAAAATGGGTGGTATGGAAAATATTTTATCCACCCCCTGACACTGGAAAAGATGAATTCCTGGTGAGAAACAATGTCATGCACACATCTGATATGTGTCAGTGTCTTTGTGAGACACACTTGAGACTCACAGGGTTTCAACAAGATGGATAGAAACGTAAAAATGTGTAAATAGCTGTAGACAGACAGACAGATAGACAGACAGGTAGATAGATAGATAGATAGATAGATAGATAGATAGATAGATAGATAGATAGATAGATAGATAGATAGATAGA
>JAQQZY010046208.1:0-10624 GCA_030068375.1 Ostorhinchus rueppellii | reverse complement strand
GCCTTGCTCAAGGGCACTTCAGCCATTGCCTACTGGTTAGGGTGGGATTTGAACCTCCAACTCTCCGATCTTAAGTCTTAACTCTCTAACCACTAGGACACAGCTGCCCGTACCTGCAAAGCTGAGTACTGGAGGACCCGACCCCTGATTAAACCCACTGTCTACTCAGTAACTCACTTTTAAGTGATTTTTGGCTAAAAACACATGCCATGCATCTTAAATGGTCTGTGGAGCTGCAAGCACCGGGATGGAGCATATCGAAGTTTTCACATCCTGAAAAACACTTTGACAGGAGGATGACCAGACAAACGGTGTATTTTTCTTCAGGAGGTTAGTCAGTGGTGCAACCACAGTGGAAAAGTTGGGACAAAAATTGAGGTAATACCCCACTAAACCCAGGAACCTTATCAGCTCTTTATTAGTTTCTGGCACTGGATAGCGAACCATAGCCTCCACCTTAGCCTGCACTGGATGGACCTCCCCTTGACCAACCACCTTACCCAAATAGATAACGGTTGCCAAGTTCACAGTTAAGTTTGCTTGTGTCAACCTGTCAAACACTGCCCCCAACCGCTGAACATGAGCTTCCCATGTGTTACTAAACACTATCACATCATCCAAATAAGGTGAACACCATTCCAACCCGGCTAACACTTTATTCATAAGGCATTGAAATGTGGCAGGAGCATTTCGGAGACCAAACAGTATTACAGAATAGGAAAATAAACCCCAAGGTGTAATAAAGGATGACATTTCCTTGGCCCAAGCTGTCAGTGGCACTTGCCTATTGGCAGAAGGTCCAGTTTGGTCACGAATTTTGCCCCACCAACCTGATCTATGCAATCCTCAATTCGAGGAAGAGGGAAACAGTCAGGCTTGGTGATTGCATTAACTTTTTTGAAATCTGTGCAGAACCTATCTGACCCATCTGCCTTTTCTACCAACAGATATGAAGAAGCCCATCCTGAACATAATGGCTCAGCCAACCCATGCTGCAACAAATAGTTCACCTCCCTCTCCATGCGCTCTCGCTTCCTCAATGGCATCCTGTAAGTATGCTGTCTTACTGGCAAGGCATCCCCCACCTCTATGTCATATTCAATCAGGCTGGTGCGAGTCGGTGTATCCGAAAAGATAGACAAGTGAGATGAGATCAACTCCACCAGATCCTGTTGTTGAGTCACTGACAGATGATTAAACTGACTGGGTAAACATTCCAAATACTCTGAGTTTTTAAGCTTCCCAGTCAAAATCGTCTGAAGGCCCACTGCAACGGTCACCACTGACTTTGTCTCCACCCCATCCACAGTCAGCAGATCTTCCTCCTTTCTGGTTGAGGGAGCAAAATAAGGCTTTAACAACATGGCACCACTGCACCTTCTTTCTCCTATCAGGTGTAACAATCAAGTAGTCGCGGTCAGAAATCCTGTACTTCAGAACGTAAGGACCACTAAATCTTGCCTGAAATGGTGAGCCAATCACTGGCAACAAAGCCAGAACCCAATCCCCCGGCTCAAACAGGCGGAACTCAGCTTTCTGGTCAAAAACCTCTTTGTTTCCTCTGAGACTCACCCAGGTTCTTATGAGCAGCAGCATTGGCCATGTAAAGTCAACGGCGAAAATCATTTACATAGTCTAAAGCATTATCAGGTGGCTTTCTAGGTTTTAAGTCAGCCCCCAGTACTGCTAATGGACCCTGAACAGCATGTCCAAACACTAACTCATCGGGACTGAACCCACTACTAGACTGACACCTCTAGTATTGCGAGCAACAACCATGGCAGACCTTCTTCCCAGTCATGGGACAACTCAGTGCAATATAGACTTCAGGGTCTGATGAAAACATTCCAAAACACCCTGAGACTCAGGATGGTAGCCACTGGAGACACGATGCTCAACCTTTAACTGCTTTAACACTTGAGCAAAAGTGCGGGAAATGAAGTGACTTCCCTGATCAGTTTGCACAGTCTTTGGAACACTCGTAGTCATTATCTTCCACTTATCCGGATCCTGGTCGCGGGGGCAGCAGCTTCAGCAGCGAAGCCCAGACGGCCCTCTTCCCAGCGACATCCACCAGCTCTTCCGGGGGAATCCCGAGGTGTTCCCAGGCCAGCCGAAAGATATAATCCCTCCAGCGTGTCCTGGGTCAGCCCCGAGGTCTCCTCCCGGGCCGACATGCCTGGAACACCTCCCCAGGGAGGTGTCCAGGAGGCATCCTCACCAGTTAGGTTTAGCATCTGCATTACTGTAGATGCTGCCCTGATCCGCCGGTCGACCTCCCACTCCATCCTACCCTCACTTGTGAATAAGATCCTGAGGTACTTGAACTCTTCCACCTGAGGCAGGGCTTCCTCCCCGACCTGGAGATGGCACTCTACCCTTTTCCAACTGAGGACCATGGCCTCAGACTTGGAGGCGCTGATCTTCATTCCTAGATGCTTCACACTCGGCTGCGAACCGCCCCAGTGAGAGCTGGAGGTCGCTACTCGATGAAGCTAAAAGGACCACCTCATCTACAAAAAGCAGAGACGAGATCCTCCTGCCCCTGAAAGCGACCCCCTCCCCCACCCGGCTGTACCTAGAAATTCTGTCCATAAAATTTACGAATAGAACTGGTGACAAAGGGCAGCCCTGGTGGAATCCAACTCTCACCGGGAACAGGTCCGACTTATTGTCGGCTCTCTGAGCACTTTTCTAGCAGACCACTGCGCAGACCTCCGCCAAGGCAGTGTTTGATCTTCACCAAAATCTAATCGATTGGTCCTTGTATCATTCCCAAGCTATCCTGAAAATTTCATCGAAATCTGTCCATAACTTTTTGAGTTATTTTGTACACAGACAAACAGACAGACAGACAAACGCCGGCAAAAACATAACCTCCTTGGCAGAGGTAATTAAAGCTTGCTGGTTTGCAGAGCGCTGGCACAGCTTCAGCTTCACCACAGCGCAATAGCCCGGTCACTTCAGGACCATGGACAGAGCTAGTGATTTGACCTCAGGGGAACTCTAAAAAGGGCACAAAAGAAAGAAAAAAAACAACAACATAAAAGCAGGTATGAAGAAAAATGGACATCAGAACGTGGTTTAAGAAGACAGTGGCTACCTGCGCAGACTGTGCGGAGGCAAGCCATGACACTGATTCGGAAATGGACGATCTGCGGTCTCACCCATCTCCATCAGCCGCAGAAGAGCCATGGACCTCGGCCGTGGTTAGCCCACTACACCTGCCACTGGCTGGCCCTGGCTGTCCGCCGGATTTAGGGACAGAGCAGCCTGCCCAGGTGGGGCTAAAATCCTACCCCATTCGGACCATTTATGGCAAAAAAAACGTTGGTTTCACAGGAGCTGGTTTAATGAACGGGAGTGGCTGGAATATTCAGTGAGTACTGATGCTGCTGTTTGCTTTCCACGTCGGAAGTTTACAATTGGTTCCAGTACCAACAGTGACAAAGCCTATACTGAAACCAGCTTTATGTGTATATTGCTTGTTTTGGAGCTTATGGTTATTATGAGCTTTTATTTTGAAGAGATTGCTTACCAAATTAAAAAAAATATATATGTGCACCCTCAAAAATTTCAACGGCATGTCATATCTCTACCTCTTGGTTATGGGTTCTATCCTCTGGTGAAGGGTTGGTGTCCTTTAAATCTGTTCTGTCCTTTCCTTTGCTGCTCCTGAACTTTCACCTGATTAGTTAACTCCGCTCACCTGGGTGTTCAGCTGCTTCTCATTATCCCTCTCCTATATATTCCTCCCTCTGACTTTTCCCGGGTGCCAGTTTGTTAGATGCCCAGCACGACTTACCAACACGTTTTCCGGTTCAGCTTTTCAGTGTTTGACCAGTTTCAGTCCTCGGTTTCTGTCTCCTGCCTTTGATTCTGTTCAGTCTCACTACGATTCCTGCCTGCTCCCTGGTACACCTGTTTGCCCCCGGTTTGACCTGCCCTTTATCCCTGGACCACGTCTTTAGCCTGTTGCCGCCCTGGAACCCGACCCGCCTTCTACCTGTGGACCTCGTCTCCTGCCCACCTTCATCCTGGATCCCGAACCGCCTTCCACCCCTGGACCACATCTCCTGCCCGTTGAACACCCGGAACCTGACCTGCCTTCAGCCCCTGGACTCCGCTTCCTGTCTGCTGCATGTCGCCCCCAACGGGACCGGACCTTGGACCGTCTTGGACTCAGACGTTTGGATCAGTGCACACCCGTGTGTGACGAAGAGAACTGTAAACATTTCCTGTGTATATTGGTTTATTGTATTGAACATCCATTCACCAGTAAACCTCTTAAAACTTGATTCCTGTCTCTGGTCTCGCTCCTGGGTTCTTTTTTGTACCATTACATGGCACCCTTACTCATTTCATCCTGGAGCCGGGTCTGACCTGCAAACCGTCTGTACTGGGAAGACAACTTGTCTCAGCCAATACTTCGGGGTGCTCCCAAGACAACTGCTTCAAACCACGCGGGCAACACACAAAAATAACAAACCACTCTGAAAAACAACAAAAGAGAGCAACCCCTCCTTGTGAGAGAACTGCCACTAAAGCCTATCTGGGGGTAAACAAATGCTCGAGCCAGACAGCTCAATGTGACAAAGCTATCAAGCCACAACCTCCCTACAGCTGTACACTGTGCCACTTACAACTATTCTTCTTCCTGAACACACAAGCACCAGCTTGTAGAAAGAGAACTAGATTCTACCTCCCTACCAGAATAATATTACAATTAAAGCCACTGAGTCTCCCCAATGTTACTGTCAACCCCAGGTAACACATGACAAAACAGTTCAAAAGGACGAGCCCCCACTGTTATGCCCAGCTCGTAGGAGAGCATAACAAAAGAAGGGAAGGTCTGCACAGTGACAATTAACGTAATATATCTTTAATAAAGATAGGTCAAATTAACTTACTCAAATAGAAACCAGTCATCAGTGGTGAGGTGTAGGATGAATGAATGCATGTGTAGTCAAAGGAAACAAAAGAAACCACAAACATAACCAACAATCAGGGAACCATGCTGGAAGCCCAGGTGTCATCAATCATGCAGGAGGGAGAGTGACCAGGAGGCTTCAGCCATGCAGGAGAGAGAGACCAGGTGCCAACAGCCATCCAGCAAGGGAAGACCAGGTAGCTTGAGCCATGCAGGAGGGAGAGCCATCATTGTCTCAAGGCCTCTTATATAGGGCCTGGTCAGGTATGTCAAACGAGATGGATGGAGCCAACCAGACCTAAGATGGAGGAGTACAAGGACAAAAAGACAAGATGGCTTCTGGCCATCACAAAAGAAATCTGTCATCTGTGCTGCTCAATGACGTCTTTAACCTCCACCTTTTTAATAAAAAGAGGTGAAGTTCACTTCAAAATAAAACAACTATGGTGAAATTAGATGATCATCATCATCATTAAATGTCCTGAAAATTATTTTCATCAATAAATCTTTTTTTTTTCACTTCCTTGCCTACTACCCACCTGTATTTTGTTTAATTTTACTCATGAAAATTCTTATATGATTATATGATTCTCTATATGATTTTGGCTGCTTAAATAAGTATTGTATCATTCGTGGCAAAAAATAGTTTTACTTTTTACTTATGTGCTTTATTACAACTGAGAAGTTGAACTTTTTAACTTTTACTTAAGTAAAGGAGTTGAATCAGTACTTCTACTTTTATGAGAGCATTTTTTCATGTAAGTAACTGTACTTCTATTTAAGTACAGAATGTGAGTACTTTTGCAACCTCTGGACCCCATGGTAACTGGCAATCACAAGCCAACCAAAATAATGCAAGGTGAGCTGGACTCGCACCAAAACAGACTGAAGAAAACATCACCCTAGGACTCATTAATATTAAAGTTTGGGACCAAAGGCCACTCCTAATCCAAAAGTATAAATAAGCCGGACGAAAGTTCCTCTTGCTCTTTTTTGTCTTTTTCTTTGTCGTCCTCTTTTTGTATTCTGTCTGTCTTCTTCTTTTGCCTCTGTTTTCGTCTGCTGATCCCAACAAGCCCAAGTGCCCGCACGTGTGCCCGCACATGTGCCAGTGTGTGTGTTCTCAGCTGCGTCTCTTCCAGATGCTCTACGAAGCTCCGTTGTTTCTGACAAGCTCATTTACCCATACATGTGCCAGTGTGCGTGTCTTCCAACTGCACCTTCCCAGTGTTCATCTTTAGACGGCCTGCAACGTTCTGTGAAGCGTCATCTGACGATTGACTCAGCATGCCCCTTCAACTGTACCTCTCTGTATGGACTGTCACGCTCCATCTCCCCACGTGTTTCTGCAGCCTCATCACTAAGGCAACGGGTCAACGATTGCCAGCCTCCAGCATCTGCCAATCAACGAAAGCTCGAACCTCTGGCCTTGATCATCACCGCCACAGAAAGAGCGGTCCAAGTAAGACACATTGATTACGACCTTGTCCCAAGTTGGCATATTAATTTTAGTTTAGTGAATGATGTGAGTTTAATCCTTTTAAATTTTTCTTACTAATCCAAGCTTTTTATCAGTCTTAAACTTCCATCCTCATTTCACATCTCTTTCTTCTTCTATGTCTGAATGTGCCATAGTTACTCATAATTTCTTGTTTGTATATTATCGTAGATTAGTAATAAATTCATATTTCATGAAATTCAAGTATTTTCTCTTGCTTTCTTTGTGTATTTAAGATTTTTACTTTGACTTTAAAGAGCCACAAAAAGAACTCCCTGTTAATTAAAAAATGTAGCACCTTTAGATAAACGAGATTGTAAATTAATGAATTAATCAGTTAATTAATTGAGTAAAACAAGGTCCTGTTTCCCTTCTAAAGAACAGGTGGTGCCTCTTTGAGGATACTTCGATCTAACTATCGTCAAATCAAAGTGTTTTAAAGTGATCTTTAATGTTAAGTCTAATTATTGGATGTTGGAATCTAACCTTTAGTCTTATCCAAATTTAATCTAGACCAATTCACGCTACATTACTTTGGCCAACAATCTAATCAGTTCTTTCTTGGACCTAAAATAAACATTTGTGCTGAATTTGAAACAAATCCCTCAAGGCATTCCTGATCATGTGGAAGTGGAAGATTCCCTCTGACTAAACTGCTGGATCTCAGAGATCTCCTTGTCATGTATCACATTCATAAGAATGAGAAACAATATGTGATCTTGACCATTAGTGACCAATATCATGTCACATCAGTCTTGCAAGTAAATGCAGTCTTCAAGTAAATGTTTGTGCAAAAATATAAGTAGTATAAAATATGTAGACCGTTATCATAAGTATAGAGATTATAGCCAATTAATCAATAAGTGAAAATATTTGTGATTTTGCATTTAATAGTGTATGGAAATTCCTCAGCTGAGGTAATCCTTTTTGCACTCACTTGAGAGTTGTCCAACAATAGGTTCTGATGGAGTGTTTAAGATGACTCATCTGCACCATCTTTTCATATACTCCTATTCATTAATCTTCTGAACCACTTAATCACCTAGAATGTTCTGGGGCTGCTGGAGCCTATCCCAGCAACCATCGGAGCAGGGTACAACCCTTACATGGAGCCAATTCATTGTCTCGTCGCACAATGGACAGTATGGACTGGTTCTGAAATATTATTTATTCTTTTTACAAAATTAATAAATGAATATGGATGATGACAGGCTTTATTGAAGAAAGTGTGGATGTAGTCAGTATTTAACTCAAGTGACCGGACAACTGAAGAATCTGCAAGGTCTTCTTAGATACGGGTCACATGGACAGATGTAGGCACCAAAATATTCCTTGGTCAAAACTATCAGAAACCATTTCAATAGGAAAAAGGAACTGAGTGTTGTACTTCTACAGTAAAGTGAAACGTATTCCTCCGATGTCACTACATTACTTTATATTCATATTTATGTAAACATATAATTGTTAATGTGAATTTTGTTTTTTGTAACCTCTCAAAAGTGTAGTTGTCATTTTATGGAAATATAAAAGCTAATAGGCAGTGCAAAACTGGATTTTGGGATTTGGCTTTTTTTTATACTCTTCATTTCAAAGTTAAGCTCTGAATTTTTTTTTAGTTTTTAGTTGAATTGTGGCAACTGATGTGGTATCACAGGCTGCTTCCTACCCATCCACATGTAAAGTAATTGCACATCCCAGTGTGCACTTAGCAGCGAGTTACCTGCCACCTCTGCATGAATGTTGAAACTCAACTTTGTTGTGAGTGGCCTGAAGATTTCAATTTAAGCCCAGCGCTCTTCAGGAAACCCTCCTTGTCGCTCTCTCTCTTGTATCTTTCTTTCACAGATTGCCCTACCTTTTTGCACTTTGCCATCAATCTCCAACCCACCCCCTCATCTACTCTTACTCCATCTCGCCATCCCTCCATCAAAACCCTCATCAATCTGCCGTCTTTACTGTAGACCGCACATGTGACGCTGAACTTCTCAACTCTTCCTCTCACCCCTTAACCCCCCACCCCACCCCCACACACACACTCTTGCTCTGGCGCTTTTCGTCGTCCCCCTGCCCCCAGTTGCTCCCTCCATCAATTACGCACCCAACTCACGTGCTGCCAGTCTGGACCTCTCTTTCCAATCTACCCACTCACTCAAGACATTAATCTCTATCAGCTGTCTACACTCAGTAAGCTAGACAAGATGCAGGCTTTTCTCTTTGCTCTTTGTCTTTGTCCTGGTGATTTCTGTCTCTCCTCTTTTTCTCTCTCTGTTGCTTTCAAGCTGACCCCATAATTCAAAGCCTGCTCAACCTATGTAATGGTATTCATTTGATGGAACCACCTACCCAC
Source organism: Ostorhinchus rueppellii (assembly GCA_030068375.1). Classification (NCBI taxonomy): domain Eukaryota; kingdom Metazoa; phylum Chordata; class Actinopteri; order Kurtiformes; family Apogonidae; genus Ostorhinchus; species Ostorhinchus rueppellii. The sequence goes on along the minus strand of JAQQZY010046208.1, from coordinate 1,849 downwards.
CCTCCCTATAATTTTACATCCTTTTACTCTACTATTTGTAACCTTTTCCACTCTCTTTTTTTTCTACTACTCTGCCTTTGTCGCCTCTGTTATTTTCTTTTCATCTATCACAACTCTACCTGACATCTCCTGACAACTGCACTGAATTTTAGGTGTGGAGAATTAGAACAACCCCATTAATAGTAGATACTGTAAGTGCAAGTTGTCTGCAGGAGACATGTGGTCATTACACCTTCCTCAGATACAGAAGAAACAGACATCTCAGCTACCTCTCTTTTATGTAAAGGATTGAAAAAAGAAGAAATCTTTAAGTAATTTAACAACACTGAACACTTAGAAGAGTCAAAATTATTTACTAGAAATTACAGATGACAGCTGGACAGGTTTTTGCTCCAACATTTTGAAAAGGAGAAGTGGAGACTGTATAATGGATGTAGCAACAAAACACGCGAAAATGGAAGGTACCGCAGTTCACAAAAACAAAAGCAAAGCAATATCTGAATGTTAGGAAACAGTAACAGTAGAAATTATAGATATTACATTTGCAGAATGGAACAAATGAACATTGAGATTATAGTGTCAAGTAGGGATGCAAATTATTGATTAATTCATTAATCAGTTGGTTGACCTTGTTGATCGATAAAGTGATGATTTTCCTGAGAAGCTGAATTTCTCTTTCAATAGGGTCTGTAATAATGAAAGCTAAATATTATTTATATACTTCATGAAAAAAGGATGTCATATTCCTTAATGACTGATTTATTGTACCATTAGTAATGTCAGTACAGGCAATGACATTTATGTAGTATAACAAAATAACTTTTGCAGAGAAATTAAATAAAATAAATGGATCTGAAGAGGCACAGTTTAACAGAAATGGGCATTTCTGGCTTTGCATCACTACCTGACATGATGGAGCAGGATCTCAAGGAGTGGGGAGATGTTGTATCCCCCACGCCCGCTCCGTCTAGGACCAGACTGATACCGACCTAGCATATGTGCACCTCCACCTGCCAGCAGGGATCTACCACTCCCACAACCAGATAACCTGCAGCATTTGGGACAAAACAGATGGGTCGGTCTGTGTTTCACTCCACCATGTCCCTAAAGCAATACTACCTCATCAACACCATGATCCGGTTCAATGACTGGCTATCCCGTTTGTGGAGTCACAGAGCAGACAAGCCTTCGGACAGGTGTGGACAAGTGGACAACTCCCCCCAATATTAAACCTCAGCAATGAAGCCTACTTTAGGCAGTGGTGCCCCCTACTCTCAATACCACAAATACCCCCATGGAAAAAGGCAGTTAACCAACAATTATTGTAATTTAATCAACCAAAGTCTTTTCAACAATCAATTGACAGTTGATTAATTGTCAACATCCCCAGTGTTTGGGGGGAAAAAAACAAGAGATACAAGACTCTTCAGGTTCCCATGGAGGGCTGGCACACCCTTGCCCCCCAAAAAAATAAAAAAAAAATACTATTGTAAAATCCTCAGTACTCTTTAGGTTCAGCACTCTATTGCAAAGGGTCCTAACCTTAAATAACTAGACTGGAGTCTTACCTGCTAGTACTAGCCCGTAGAGGTGTTACTTAGCTGAACAATTTTGAAGCATTCGCCTGACTTCTAACTGCCATAAAATCCCAATCTCTGTCCCGCTAACTCCAAATAACAAGATTACCAGAAACCCACACTATAGTAATAATGTTACTAGCCCGACTGGTTATGACAGCTGATTTATATAGATTTAGTGCACTTGTTGACGTGTCATTCATTCATTTTCTATACCAGCTTTATCCTCACTAGGGTCACGGGGGTCGCATGGAGCCTATCCCAGCTACTTA
>JAQQZY010046108.1:0-10629 GCA_030068375.1 Ostorhinchus rueppellii | reverse complement strand
TATGTGACAGAATGGTTCAGGGACAATCAGACATCATTTCCACACATGGATTATCCAACAGAAAGTCCAGACTCTAACAATGCCAGGACTGATCATCTATATAAACGTCTCTGGATTGACTGTAATAATGTTAAAAATCTACTTTTTCATCTTTTATGTCCCTTCTTTCTGTCATAATACCATCATTATAGATGTTACCTCATGATAAGTTCAACCGTTTCAGACAATATTTAAGGTCAGTTTTGTGTTTTGTTCTTGTTCTGAACCATCACCTGTACAGGTGGTGAATACATGTTACATAGGGAGAGTCTCAAAATAACTGATATGTAGCTTTTGCCTTCTGTTGATATGCTTTGAGTCATACTGGTCAATAGTGATATACGGGAAAAAATACCTGAATCTGATCATTTCTGCAGCATATCAGGAGCTTGAGTTATGCACAAGTCAATATATAGCCATTAGCATCATATCATATAGCATAGATAGGCTGCTAATGGCTTTCAGGTATTGGATTTCATCTTTTAAGACCTGAAATATTTGCCCACAGACATGCAAAACTGAGGCCTGTATTCACTGGATCCAGATTATACATAGAACTCATTGGAGATCTATATTCCCCTCAAAGCTCAGCCACAGAAATACGAGTCAGATTCATTTGTGCAACATTTTCTGTTCAACCACAGCAAGAAATTACGGTTAAATAGTTGAGGTCATGATTAAAGCAGACGAGCGGACATTTCCTCCACTCACACCTTAACACTTTCATGCATGAATTATGACAACCTTAACCAAGGTTTTTTTCCTAAGTATTTTTATTCAACTCTAGGCATAAAAAAATAAAAATACAGTTGAATTACTTTTTTATGAACCTATTTTGCAAATGTATCCACTCAGCTGAACATCATACATTTAATTTTTTAAGCAAAGGAACATTTATTTAGTGATAAAATGTGTGAAAACTATGAAATAATTTTCTAAATATTGCCAATCTATAGTTTTGTCACATTTACACATACTCCAATACTAATTATTCCACATTTTATAGAGATCATATGCAAGAAACCTTTTTGTTTAAAAAAACAAGCAATTGATTTACACTCAAACATGTTAGTGCAGCTCAGGTTTATGAAGAACAGCAAAGTTACAGTAATGGTCTGAATGTCAGTGTATGAGATGATGCATAAGTGTCCACTGTGTTAGTTTATCAGCTAATCTCTGAGCAGACGTCACAGAAGTTACACACCGTGTCGCTATGACAACCAGATACTGTAAAGTCAATGGTATCCTGTAATGGAAATGGTGTCCATTGTTTCCCACAGGACAGGAATCTATTTTTGGTGCAAGGGGGGGTGGGAGGTGCGACCAAGAAAAACCCAGGGGTTTTAACCCTTGAACACTTTTGTTGTATACAGTTGCATCAATACTAACGAGCAGAACCGCTTGACTTACAGCTCCAGCTAAGCAGCAGCAGCTAAACAAGTGTGACGTGGCTAGCCTGTTGGCTAACGGTATCGCAACTAACAGTGTGAGTTAATGTCTGTGCACATGTTGAGCTTCCAGCTGTATTAACAGACACAGGATAATAGAACACGATGAGTTACTGTTCAGACCACTTTCTTCTTCTTCTCCTCCTCCTCCTTCTTTTTTATGAGGTGTGTTAAGTGTGTGTTCTTTGGTTTTATTTGAGTGATGATTTATACCGCCACCTACTGCACGGGAATTGTATTGACTAGCTACATTACAACGTCGAGCCAAAAGCAGAAAAAAAATATTTGTGGCAGAAATTATTTATTTGTACCGGGCTGTGACGAATAAATGAATGTATGGGAAACACTGGTCTCAAGGAACAGTGCCTGGTACACGAGTTGAGTCGAGTCGAACAGGTTCCATGTTGTGGAAACGCAGCATTAGTCTACCCAGTTCCACCCGTTCCAACCTGATAATTTATATCAAAAATAGGAACCAGTAATCGCCAACTCTGCAGCCCCAGTGAGAAATGACTTGAAATGGTGGGACTCAAGATGTTGGAGTAAATAAGAACATTTTCCTAAATTCTGGGAGTTACAATTTTTCCTTCACAGTCTTTCCACTGGTTCCCAGTCAGCGCAGAATAGATTTTAAAGTCCTGTTACTGGTCTACAAGTCACTGAATGGTTTAGGTCCAGAACACATGAATGAGATGCTCTGAGGTAAATGAACTCTGGTAACATAGTCCAGTCCAGAGTTCAAACTAAACATGGTGAAAGAACAAAGTGGAACAAACTACCAACTCAACTGAAATCAGACCCAATTGTGACACTTTTTAAATCCAGGTAAAAACAACCAAACAAACCCTGTTTTCATGCACTTATGTACAACTAAAGTCTTTTCAACCTTGTCTTTTAAATGCACTTTTTTATTTTAATGTCTTGCTTTACTCTAATTTTAATATATAATTTTAATTCAATGTCTTTCTTTTATTCTGTGCTTGTATTTTATAATCATGTCCATCCCTGGTCTTTTATTCCCTTTTTGGATTTTAATGTCATTTCAATGTCTTTTTTTTTCCTTCTGTGATTTTTTTATACCTTTGTAAATCATTTTCAGTTTCCCTTGGTATGAATTGTATTATACAAATAAACTTGTCAGGCCTTGACGGTATGGCTGTGAAATAGGCATTAAATTCTGTTGTAAATCGTCTTAAAAAGGTCTTAAAAAGTCTTAAATTGAACTTGTACAATTCTGTTGGAACCCTGCTATAGAAATGAATGTGCAGCCTGAATATTCTGCTTAACTCCGTCAAAACGTGCTAAAACATGGCTGATAAGGTCGTAGGGAAGACACAGCAAGTATTGTGGACTGACGAGTTGACCAGATTAATCTGAAAAAAACTAAAACAAAAAATTTTAAGAATAATCTGATCCTTCTAATGGACTCCAGTCGATAGCACCACCTTCTGATCAGTCTTATTTATTTGACATTTTATGGAAACCGATCCCTTCAAACAGATGACGCGCCTGGATAATGAAATGTAAAAACGACCAGATGAGACCAGTGGAGGCTGAGGATGGGATTGCCTTCACTTCAGTGATCATGAGTCCTCTGAGGAATCTTCAGAACAAAGCTCCTTATCTCCACTGAAGTAATCCTACAAGTATCATCCCTGACATTGAATGCATCACCTGCAACAAACGCTCGACTGCCAGAGCTGTTCTACACCGTCCTAATGTCAACTGCCAGCGCTGAGAAGTCTTCCTCATCCGTTATCGCAGACGGGATAGTTTAAATTGCACCGACAAACACTCCCAGGGATGTTCTGTGGATGGACAGGAGCTTCAGCCAACACAGTGACAGACAGATGAAGAGACAGTCCTTCAAGATGATTGACGGACACCAGACCAATGCAGTCACTGGGTCAAAGACAAGACAGGTGGAAGTTTTTTTTAAGGCTGAGACTTGAGGAGCAGAAAGTGGTGCATCATGGGTAATAACACTGCAATCTTGGATTTAAGTTGTAAATCTTAAATGTATTGGAATAACAGAAGACAAAGTCTGTGTTTAGGTTCGTGAAGCAGAAGAATAGATGGTCGTTCTTTGTTGTGTCAGAGGTCTGTGGTTGTCAGTTTGCTCATCGGTTTAGGTCAGTGTTTCCCAACCTTTTTTGAACCATGACACATATTTTACATTAGAGAAATCACAAGGCACACCACCATCGATGACGACACATCGAGGTTACAGCGGCATTTGGACAAACCCCCGGATTGAGGTTTGTTGTTTAATAGTATGGGAGGTGCACCCCCCCCCCAACCCGACACATGCAGTTGACGGGTAACTCGTTACCACACATAACATCAATGAAGGGGGCTTTATCAACAGAACGCACCACATCAGGGCCAGGTCACTTTCACTTATTTATTTATTTTTGCAAATGGTAGCAGCAGACTGCTGTTGTGGTGGATCGTTAGTGTGTGCAGTTGTCCATACCTATTGCATGGTGCTCACTTACAATACCAATGAGGTGAAAGTGGATCATTTTCCACAGCACACCTGATGACTTCTCAAGGCACACTGGTTGGTCCTCCTCCAAGGTACCATTTGTACTTTTTTTTTTTTTTTAAGGTAGTGTACTTTTTTTGAACTTTCCACTAGATGGCAATGAATGACCTCATATGCAACTCTGTGCCACCATGCCCTGTTGCGCAATGATAAAGAATCCTTTAAAATAATTCCTGGATCCAGTCGGTGATCCAGATCGCCTCCAAAATTTCATCATCTCCTCCTTGACCCAGAGTGGACATATCCTGAAAATTTCATCAACATCCATCCATAACTTTTTGAGTTATGTTGCTAATAAACAAACAAACAAACAAACAAACAAACAAATCCACAAACTCTGGCAAAAACAGAACCTCCTTGGCTGAGATAATAAAGCAAGTAAACATTTTTAACCTTTTTGTCACAAACACAATGCATATAAAACTCACAGACTCCAAAAGAATACTTGTCAATAGCTGAATTGCCTTCTAAAGTCATGCTATTTGACTATTAAATGATTTGGCAGCACATTCTATTCATAAACTGCCATGTATCTAAATGTATATTCAAATACAGCACAGGGGTTTTATATTTTACGCCTCTGGTAGCGTGTAGTGTTGAATAATTCCACGCGTCTTTACTAAAGAATAGTTTATTGCAATAATAGGTCGAGTCTTTGTTGTTATACAGTGAATACAGCCATCTATTTTTCACCGAAGGCCAAGAGGCATTCATGCATTTTAACATTTATTCTACGACCACACAGGCACACACACAAAAAGAAACCAAGCTGTAGTTATTCTAAACCATTTGCAATTTTCTTACATTATTTGATAAAGTGCTGGACCTGAATGGTGAACACTAATCCACAGGAGACGAACTAAAGCTCGAGTTGCTCTCAGAAAAGTGTTTTGAGTCAAGCTGGCATGTTATTTCTATGTTTTTTCTGAGACGCCACATCTGCTGGTTATCCTTTTAGAAAATATAATTATCAATCAATGCCACATATTGTAAGATTCCCATGTTTTTGTCTATCCCATCACACAAAAACACCTTTCTCTCCATGACTAAGAGCCCGTTGAATACTGATAACTCACCGTCTAATATTCAGACTACATTAACAGAGTAATGGCACGCTTTCAGGGGAGCTAAATTAACTTTAACTATTAAGCAGGAGGCAGAATGTCGACCCTGAGCAGATTATACATCCATTCATCTTCTCTGACTTTCTTTTAGGAGCATTATAAAAACGCCAGGGCTGCTTCCTCCTGCTGAATGTAAATATCGTGCAGCAATTTCGGAGAGGAAACACAGTCGACCTCCGGAGACTCCATGTCGACGGAATGTAAACACGGGTCGCTCCAGGACGATTGAACACAATGGGTGCTGTCATTTTCATCGTGAGCACAACACAACACAACATGTGCATTTTCATATAATTTCTCCATTCTCCAGCTCTGGTCCTGTCTCATTTTCTATCTCTGCATCTCAATCCTATTACGCTTTATCTCCTCCTCCCAACTCTGTCGTCCTCTATAACTATTTATCATGCAGGGAACACAAGCAGAGTTGCTCGGCAATATCTGCATTCCTCACCTCTGTTTTTCATATCTATTACTCGCTGTCTTTCTCTGCTTCACGCTCTCTGCTACCAGGATGCCAGAAGTGCCGCTCGCTAATGTCTGCAAATGAGAGCGAGAGCAACAGGCTTTATTATAAGTGAATGAATGGAAAACACAGAGGAGCAGGGCACACGCATGCACCAGAACACAGGAACGCACATGGCGGGTGTTGGAGGGTAAACAGAAGCAGTCCATCACCACACATTAAGAGGAATGTTGTAATTATGTGGGGATCAAGAGGGCAAAATACATACAAAAGGACATGAAATACAAGGGGAGGCACTTAATTTAATATATAACTGCCACAGAAGGAAGTAAATGTCCATGAAATACTGTTATATATGAGGAAATGTAAAAAGAAAAATCAAAGAAAAGGGGAATAAAACTGCTATGATGAATAATCGAATGTGCCACAAAAGATAAAGCACATAAGACAGGTCTGTAATATAATGCAGATGGAATATGTAAAGAGCTGCAGTACATACGTGAAATGTAACATTGGTGACAAAAACTGTGGAAAATAATGTGATATTGATGAGTAGATATGATGCCTACGCTGTTTGTATGAGGTGAGCCCATGCGCCATCTGTTTAATCGGATTTTTATAAACTAATCTTAATAAACCTTTTGCTTCCAGCTGCTCGGCCCAACAAATATACCCCCCAGGAGTCGATTCCAAACCGGGTTTCTGATAATAGATGCTGTTGAGGTCAATGCGAACAAACAAAAGCCGGTTCTCAAGTATAGACTGGGTAAAACATAATATGATTGAACTTCTGATGCTGGATTTAATGCAGTCAGTAATAAAATTTAACACTTTTAGATCACATTATCTAAACTCACTTTTATTAATCTGTGGTTCATTTATTTGTGTATTTGGACCCTAATAGTTCATACAGTTTCAATTTGAACCCTCCAGGTGCTGCAAAGCTATTTTTATATTCATTCTGGCAAAAATCTGGTGGATTTCTACAACCTGTTTTAATTCTGGCTTAATTTGGTAAGTTTTATAACTAGTTATGTCACAACATTTGTACATATAAGGTTGAACATTTATGAGTCAATTACCTAAAATGTTCAATCGTTGGTTGAACAGGACAGAGCAGCCCAGCCAACTACCTGTAGGGGGCAGGGCCTGCAGTGGATCACATATTTAAAGGGCCAGTGCTCCAAACCCCCTTTCTGGTGTCCTTACTCAGAAATAGTGTTGAAGATGGACCTGTGGAAGTGATTTAATGAAGAATTCAGACCCAAGTAGAGCATTTACAGTTTATGGAGACCACAAAGACATGTTTGAAAATGAAGAATTCCATTTAAAATAAAGTAAATATGACTTCCTTAAGTGTTGCTGTTCAGTCTCAGACACTGCAGGTGTGTGTCATATGTGAGACATTCATAATGGGACAGGTAAATAACGTTTACACGATAACAACTCTGTTAAACAATGAGTAGATTGTAGGTTGAGTTTTTATTTTGTAACAGTCCTTAAAAAAGCACAAGGTAGTACTTTCAACGTCACAACATGAGTGGATCAAAAAGGAGGTTTTGTACTAAACATGATCATTATGTATTTTCTTGTTGAAACTTAACCCTTTATCAGGCAAGTGACTATTTTTGGTAATTTCTGCACAAATTACAAGACAGTGGCAGCAAACATTACAGTGCATTACATCTCAGGTCCAATATGGTCTCCAGGGTCTGTAAGGTCCAATGTGGTCTCCAGGGTCTGTAAGGTCCAATGTGGTCTACAGGGTCTGTAAGGTTCAATGTGCTCTACACGGTCTGTGAGGTCCACCTGTGCATGAACAGTGAGTGGACCTGCTTTGTTCGGTTCCATGCAGTGATGGTACTAATGTAAGGAATGATGTTCAAATGGACCATGTGGATGTGGACAGGGGTCTGGATCAGCACTGATGTTGGTCTAATGGTAGAAAATACAGCTTCCTTTCACATTATATGCATTTTTCTTTTAAATAACCTACTTCTTGGATTGATTGATTTATTTATAACCAGCTGAGGTGGTGTGGACATCTGGTCAGGATGCCTCCTGGACACCTCCCTGGTGAGGTGTTCTGGGCATGTTCACCCGGGAGGAGACCTCGGGGTAGACCCAGGGCACACCAGAGGGATTACATCTCTTAGCTGGACTGAGAGTGCTTTAGAATCCTCCCAGAAGAAGTAGAAGAGGTGGCAGGGGGGAGGAAGTCTGGGCTTCTGTGCTCAGGCTGATGCCCCCACGACCCAGATAAAGTGGAGGGAGGGAGGAATGGAGGAAAGGTGGGTGGATGGAAGTAAGGAAGGCCAGGAGGGAAGGCGGGATGGAAGGAAGGAAAGATGGATGGATGGGTGGATGGACGGACAGATGGATTTATTTATTTGCCATACACAGGTAAGGAACCAAATATGGTAACTTCATTGATCTTGATTTTCTACTTAATATAATTTTTGGAGAAATTTCACAAAAGTAAAAAAGTCTGGTTGTGTCCTTCAAAAACACTAAGGCTGAAATTTAGAACTTCAGAGTATTTCTGTGAGTGAACTATAAAAGGTTCATAAAAAGACAGACATTTGTTATAAAGGGCTTTTTTCTTTTTGCAAATGTATGTTTTACTAATTTAATGATGGAATAATCTCTATTTCTGTACACATGACACCAGAAAATAATCTACAAACAATAAGTATTTCTTCAAGACTATTTGAAGGAGGGCTACATTTAGAAGCTCACAGATGTTCTAATAGTTATTTCCAAAGCTGTATGTGCGCTGTTGTTCAGACAGGAGGATAAACCACTTGCACAAAAGCACAAAGTGAAATCTATTTACGTACCATGACTGAAATGTGGAATCAGAGCACAATGCACAACCTGCAGCTCACATTACAACACAAGCAGCACCAGAGGGAGGACGAGACAAATGAAGAACTGGACTCCCTCCCAAAGAGAAATCCCTCTGAAGCATTCTAACACCCATGAGAAGGCCTTTTTTCTCCTCCTTGTTTAGGTAACATCACACAGAAGGAGCGCAGGCCCTGCCTCCAGCCTTTGGCAGCTCCAATCTCATGTTGCAGGAGGCAGACAGTAATTAGCTCTTCAACTTCAGAAGACGAACACTTGGCCGGCCTCATCCTGCTCAAGAGAGCGGAAAAAGACTGGTGGTGCATTGACACGACGGAGATGTATCCACACGACACACACCCACGCATGCACACGGATGACAAACGACACATAGTTTGCAGGTACAGTGGGTGTACAGATACACTGAGCGTTAGCATCTCCATGTGTGTGTTTTCTAAATGCAGCCTCTTTGATGTGTTTCTTGACCATTTGCATTGCACCAAAGTTGTAATTAATGAGGGACTGTGATGAGGCCTCACCAGCTCAGTGCCACGGTGTGTGTATGTGTGTGTCATCAAGGCCTGTATGATGTTAATGAGAGGTAATGATACGGACTGTAATTGTTATGGTGGCTAACCTAGCATGAAGGGAGGCATCTTCCCTGAAACACACACCAACACACACCATCACACTGACGACTCCCTGTCCGCCGTCGCGCACATCGCACAAACATCCTCACATCGTTTGCCCTTTCATCTCCAGAGCTGTCACAGCGCCGCAGACACATCAACCTTTTTAATCTTCATTATTATTACGGCCTTTTATTGTAATAAAATCAAATCATGATGAAACCCCAGTCACAGACATAAAATAATAAATCAGTGACAAAAGAAATCCGACCTTTCTCTTTATGCAAACGAACATTCACTGATTTATTTCTTTAATAATAATAATTACGGAAAATTGCATTTATAGTTTATTATTTACACACGATGATGTTCAAAGGAAACTACAGACATGAGCAGATTAAAGAGTATTTTACATGTTAGCAATGAAACAAACAATTGTGTTTTCAATCTTGTAAACACTGCGATGCTATGTTATGATAATGGGCGATATGTCGTATAAACATGTCATAAGTCGCTTTTTCATTGACTTTTCAGGTGTTGCAAAATTGGTATATTACGCAAAACTGCAATGGAAAGAGCTTTTTTCGCACATCGAGTCATGTAAATTAAAAAAAAAAAAACATGGATGTGGACAGACATTACCACGAGAAGAAGAGTTTTAAAAGAAACATGGTGCGGTATGTGAGGACACACCAGGAAATTGAATAATTTTATGATTTAGTACGAGATAGAGGGGTAATATATTATAGCAATGAATATATCTTAAATAAACACAATATTTACATTCGTCACCATGTTTAAGGAATGACTTCTTATGCCATCTCGCAAAAATAAATAAACAAATCATTGCATTTGTAATTTAATGGAAAAACCGACATTACGGACTTCTGTTTTCTCAACATTCAGTAAATATCGGAAAAGTTTTACGAATAAGCCTGATGGAAAAGTGACTATAGTTTTCAGCTAATCCTTGTCTCCTTATATTGAGAAATAAATATGGGAAATGCTGATAGAAAGGTCTTTAGACATAGTTTGCATTTGACCACTGCCCTGTTGGCTGTTTGGAGGTGGAAGTGCTCATATTTGGACAAAAGGGGTGGGGCTGTAGGAAAACAGGAGCAGCTCACAATGTAAGGCCCTGATCAGAAAGCATCAAAAATCCTTGACATCATGAAATATAATGGCTGCTACTCTACAAATAAAACCCAATTGATTGTTTTCTTGTTATTACCTCCGCCAAGGAGGTTATGTTTTACTGTGCATTTGTTTGTTTGTTAGTTACTTTGTTTGTTAGCAACATAACTCAAAAATTTATGGATGAATTTTGATGAAATTGTCAGGAATTGTTAGACATGACACAAGGAAGAACTGATTAAATTTTGAGGATGATCTGGATGAAATCCTGCATTCTGGATCACTTTGAAATTTTCATTAACATTGCGGTAAATGGAGCTTAAAAGTTTGATGGTCAATATTTCAGGTGATTACTAATGGATGTTCATGAACTTACAGACACTGCTTAAGGGTATGG
>JAQQZY010046100.1:0-10629 GCA_030068375.1 Ostorhinchus rueppellii | reverse complement strand
TGGTGATCCGTACATTCAGCGCCATCTAGTGGATGAAAGTACAAACACTGCCTTGGCGGAGGTCTGTGCTCTCCGAGAGCTTCTCTAGTTGTTATTGAAATACTTTTGTTAAACCCCTTAAATTACACTTAAAAGTCCACTTCAATCACATACACTACGGACAGTTTGTTTCATTGGTGTACTTAATGGCCTAACTGTATCTACAGGTAGAGAAAATATGTACGCACAAGAGAAAACTAACAGAAAGTTATGGAAAGTTTCACTGGTAGGAGGTGACAGGATAAAGCTGAACCTGACAGAACTATAAATATGGGACATTTTGATTGAGGGTGGTTTATCAGAAGCAGCAGCTGACAAGTGTGAGATTTAACTGACTTAATCAAACCATAATAGTCAAGTGTCCATATTATACAAATTGTCTTATCTGGTGCATCTCGTCCTCTTCAGACTATTAAATATTTGTAGACACCTTTCAGAACTAGCCTAAATAAAGCTATTAGACACTTGGTCATCAGTCTCCAGCTGACCTTTGACCTCTTATAGAATCAACACTTCAGGCACTCCTAGGTCAAACACACGGGCGCCAAGTGTGTGCTTGACCCCTGACTATGAGCCAAAAGACAAACAAGTGCACATCCATGAATACATGCAACAACTCCACCAGAAATAAGGGTTTTAATTATTAATATCAACATGAGGAAAACCCACTAGTCAGAATAAACTATTAATTTTATATGTTTTAACCCCTTGACGCCAGTTGTCACGAATTCGCATCAAACCCCCTCCGCTCCAAAATGCAACCAAAATACTATACTACTACTTGAAAGCAAAAACACAAGTGAATTTTTTTTTTACATAATTGGAAATACATTCAGGCATAAAGTGGTTAAAGCTACAGATATATACTGTTTAATTTAAATGTTTCTCAATCAAATATATTTGTCATTTTATTAACATTTCTTCAGATATGCATCAACATCATATGGATTTGTCTGCACATTTAATAGTTTTATTATTAGATTTATATGTTCATAGGACATGACAGGGATGGGAAGGATGTGTTCTTGCATCAGAAATGATTGTATATATCTGTAAAAATATACAGACTTTTTTTTTCTCTTGTGACTTGTTTTTGACAAATGCTTTAACCTCAAGCCAATTCTGTTCTGCAATGCAACATGACAGGCAACTCTTTAACACTCATATAAAAATAAAAAGAGAAAGGACTTATGTAATATTAGAGGAGAAAATGTTGTTCGTGTAAATTAAAGAGTCATGCATCTGCAGACAGAAGACACGTTTACCTTACAACTGAGTGAGATTTTAATTCTTGTACTTTTGGGACTTCATGCTTTGCTGCTCCACCTCCACCCACCACCCACTCCGCTCCAACTAAGTTTTCAAAAGGCATGAGTGTCTGTGAGAATAATGGGAAAAGCCTCACGCTGACAATGAGCAAACAAACATTAAAGGTTTTTATTTCAGGCCAAACGGGCTGTCGACAGCTCACACAAATGAAAGCAAAGTAAGGAATGAGGACGTGGGGTGGGGGGTATGGTACAGAAAGCAGAAAGACTAACATGACATGGTACTAATCGAGCCTCTCTTTCTTTAAAAAGAAGAAATGTCTGTTCCCTTTGTTGACGCTGAGAGCTCTCTGTAGAGACCTAATCTGATAACAGGGTGCGAGTGTTTTCACAAGTTAACCTCGGTGCTATTTGCTGAGACCAAACGCCACCAAATGCTGTTTGTAAAACATGCTGTGCTACATGGAGTCGTACCATGAGGGGTAACACAAAAGTTTCATCTTGTACTGATTATTGGCCTGCATCACTATTGGATTTTCAATAGCTTCTCTTGGAAAGAACGCTTGGACTGCCACAGTTTATATGTTGGCTGGAATGTCACAGCAATTAACTCATACTTTCTTCATGTTTGCCAGTCATTAATGAGTACAATATGGCTTGTCCCTACACATGCAATGAATCCAGTCTTGGAACGACGGCTTGTGCTTTTTCCTCGTGTGGATCCAGGATTGAATGGATCTAAACTCTGAAAAGGAAGACAGACCAACATGAAGACGATCACATGCTGTTACTTTAGCAAAGGCATATTGTGTGTTCACCGATCCCAAGGAGGTCACATTTTTAATCTGTAACAGTTAAGTATATGAGCAGAACAAGTCAAAACGTCGTCAACGTTTTCAACCTAGTGTCTGACAATACAAACAGTCAGTACCTCCATGCACTGTAAACCCTGTGGACGTGTTCTGGCAGGCACTGTTGTGCAAACAGCACTGCTTTTTAGAGCAACTGAGCTGTCGATTATTTATTGTTTGGTTTAGGTTTCAGTGAGAAATTACAACATCAGTCGGTGGCATAGGAGCAACTCAGCAAAGGGGATTTCCCACTTTCCCCTCAGACCAGTACAGTCTAAGTCTGATCAGCACACAGATCTGTACTGGGCCACTGAAAGATGTGTTGATGGATCGCTCGTCTTTGGCTGATTCAATTTGAAGCTCATCATGAAAAAGTTTGTCAAGTGGCTTGAACCCATACATAGATATGTTTGTGCTTAGGGTGGTAGGAAAACCCCAATTAGACAACTAAACTAAACTAAATGAAACTGATGCTCATTAAAGGGCTGATTTAAGAAATCAAAATGTTTCCTATAATGGTCCTTATTAAGTAATGCTATGTAAAACATAATTTGCAGCACTGACCAACAGCCACCAGTAAACATAAAGTGTGCTTTACTTTAACTTTGTTGAAGTTTAATTAGTTTCATGACTGACATGGCATGCAGTATGACAGATCTCAGTATAAAACAGTTAGGTGGACTAATACTGGACTCATATATGTTTGTGTTGTGAATGTGCAAATACAGGACTTTGGGGATGCATAAGCATTAGCATGTACTTCACTGACTAGCAAGTTAGTGAGTAACTAGTATCCTGTGGGCGTGGTCTGTAACTGAACTGTGGGCCAATCAGGATCCAGAAGACTTACATATTTATGTTTCATGTAACTTTGTCAAATTGCACATTCTCCTAACAAACCAGAATCCTACGGACAGAACATAAACACCTTTTTGCTTATTGAGTCTGTGATTCATTACATTTTTCAGCTGACTTGATTGCAAATCCACTGCACAAAACAATAAAAATGAGTCTATCAAAGAAAAAGTTTGTGACTGATCTTTAACAGCCTCATATATCAGTCGAACTCATTGAAAAACTGCTGAGAAGTACAAAAATAATCCCTCATGGCTCAATATGTCATGTGCTTTTGGGCCCACCCAGAAGAGTGACTGCAGTCATTTGTCTTATTTCATAAGCTATTTTATCATCTGCTCTGTTGTGCTGAAAATGTACACATGTCCTCCCACACTGACTCAGCTCACTCCAGATGGAAAACGAAGCCCTCTTTCCCCAGCGTGAGGACGGGCATCACAGCACTCTTTTCATAACAAAGATTTTCAAATGTTTTCCAGACTGGATGGCAGCAGCCGCTGTGTGGCGACTCCATCAGCGTCTTGGATAATGTCTTGGCACTGTCAGCTAAGTTTCTGAAACATAAATAAGTTTCTGCTGCCTGGCAGGCATGGGATCCAGTAGGCCTCCTCCCCTGTCGTCTACTGCCCCCTCCCTTGGTGGGAACCGGCGACATTCACATGTGTTTGTTTGTCAAAAATAGGCAGATGTTTTAACAGTTTCACTAGTACAAGTTTTTAGGCTACGTGGCCTTTCATGCAGTATAATATTCCCAGGATATTCCTTGACAATGATGAGAGTTGTGTCTGCAGATGAAATACGTGATTTAATGTTTTACAACAAAACAAGGTCAAATTTGACAAAGGCAATTGACATGAGGAAACATCAAGACACAAGAGTGAAAAATCCATAAAAACTAAGATTGACATCTAAGGTAAAGGTGGGGAAGGGGAAAGAGGAACAGGAGGAGCAAGGGAGGAGGGTATGCCTGCAGAGGCTACGTCTATCCTGGCCTGAATTACTATCATTATTGTAATGACTCTGTAATGTTTTCTTTCCTGGACCAGTAATTGTTACCAAGCCTGCTGTTCAGAGGTGCAGGTGGACAAATTGCTCCTGAGAGTTAACTTTCCATGATAGAGAAGGGGACATAATCATTTCCACCATCCAGGACTCAAACGGGACTTGTTACCACCTAACAGTGTTATATTTTACCTTCCTGGGTAAAAACAAACAAACAAAGGAACTCCTTGTATCTCTCACACATCACATGCATACAGGTTTATATACAGGTTCATTAATAACATTTTTTAATGGGAATGTGGAAGAAATGCATTTTTCCCTGACACTATGCCATTTTTTTCCCTTTCCCCACAGCCAGAACTGTGTTGTATCCACATGTATTGACCCTTTTAAACTTCCACGGTCCATATAACCCATATGAACCCCCGCCCACCACCACCTGCGGCAAACTGTCCATGACTCTTAAAACCAGCCAGATGTTGCTTTGAATCCATGGATTCCTAAGTATTTTCACAACAAACTCGCAGAATTCAATTGCTACAAGTTAGTTTGATGATGTAAAAAGGTTTTTATTTTTAGACAAGGGATAAATATCTTTTAAATTGTGTTATTAATAATACAATCTTTATTGTGCTGTAATTGATATAGATAATTCTGAGTATAATACTGTACAGAAGCGCACCTTCCAAACCACTTTTTTAACGTGCTGACTTCCTTAATGTCCCAGAATTCCTCTCAGTTACACCCAGAAGAACATGTCTAGACTTGTTCCCATCAGCAGTTTTAGGAAGAGGACAAAAATAAATTAGAATCAGTAAAGTAACAGTTAAATTGTGGTATATTTTATAGCTATTGCTGGTGGATGCTGTTTTAGTGTAATTGAGGTTGTCACAAAGACCTGACTTTTAACGTTAATGTTTCACATTCCTAAAATATTTACTGGTATCTGTCTTAGTGTCATCATTCCCCAATGGAAATACCGGGCTTTCTATTAATGCACCACTATGCATACATTTATTACTGAATTTATGCAGCTTGTGCAGGGGAATTTAGCATTCAATATGAATATCAGATTTATTACTATACAAAAAACAGTTTTAGTGAAACAAGGTTAACCCATAAAGACCCAAATACCCACTGGTGACCAAAACCATCTACTGATATAAAAAGTTAAATAAGTGTTGATCCACTAATACTATCAATACATGCAAATAGGTAATGTGGTGTAAAACGCAATTTGTCGTCTTTTTATAGTCATCAAATATGACCCATTTGGAAGTTCAGATGTTCCATAGTTACCATGGAAACAATGTCATCTTCTACAACATTTATTCACCAGTGAAACCCATGGAGTTGGATCAATGACAGTGAATGTAGACATTTGTTTTTATGTTCAGTTAATGATAGATTTTACTGAAAAAAAATCACTTTTTCCTCCATTTTCTCTGTTTTTGATATAGTAACCCTTAACTTTAATTTAAGCTTTTATGGACAGCGATCTTTAGTAAATTAAATGTAGAAAAATGCCTGATTTTCACTTGAGAATGCAAAATACTGACCATATTATTGGAATAAATGGTGATAAATCATATAAGAAAAATTAAAAATAGATGAAAAACTCATGAGAACTGACCCAAAAAATAACACTGGGTCTTTAATGGTTAACTAAGTGAGTTTATGTCCCAGAAAATACATCACAGACTATAATGTATATTGATAACTGCAGCTTTAAAAAAAAAAAAAAAAAGAAAAGAAAGAAAGAAAGAAAAGGGCATCGCCAGTCTTTGAGGGACTCATAATAACAAACTGAGCTTTTTGAAGGTGTTTTCATTTGAACGGTGGTAGGTCTAAACACAGAGCACATACTATAACAGTAGCTCATCCAAGGTCTCAATTCAGAAACTCTTTATTTCTTTAAAAAACATTGCCAGTGGTAGTTGAGCAACTTCAAAATCCCTGATTGTTTCCTGTGATCCGTCTACTGTCTATTATAATACATATAAACACATACATATACACCACACATGTACACACAATGTGCCAGCTGAAACCATAAAACACAAGCATATATCATATATTTGCATGTATACAGTATGCTGTGCGCAACATACATCATGCTCAGCTTGCTTGGTGTTTCTCGTCCATCCAGCCTTTTTCTCTTCAGTTCCAGATGGTTCTTTGCTGAATTCTTCAAAGTCGTAGCAGGCGACCATACATCAAAAGGCAAAATCTGCATCTTTCAAAGTGTTGTAATTACTAGTATGAAAGCAGCACATATGTGGCACACACACTGCATCATTCATACAGTAACACCTGATTTTAATCTCCAAACTGGCTGCACTGATTGTTCTGTCACCTACAAAGTAACCGAGAGCTAAATGTTTGAATGAAGAAAAGTCGATTAAAAAAATCTGTAATTTTATGCTTTCAGAGAATGAGCACAGTGACTGCACCAGCTCCTGTTGTCTCTTTGTGCAGAAGAATTACCATCACATAAGTGGGCTGTTGTAGATCTTTTCACTGCTGCAAAATCTGTAGAATTCTAGATGATGATTTTAGAAAGAAGAGGATCCAAAATGGTGCAAAATCTTTCATCAAAATGCTAATAAAGATAGATTAGAAAGTAATTCCAAAGCATGAAAAACATGAAAGCTGTGTTGTAATTACTCTTCACATAAATGTCAGTAAAAGGACCAATTTCTAGCTTTTTTGGTGAACAAGCCAAACAAATCCTACTTTCCTGTTTGACAGAGAAGGACGCTTTCCTTATTAACAAACTGCTGTGAGTGCTTTTCTCTTTAAGTTTGTATATATTGACATTTTGAAACATCCTTTCTTGGTATTCACATCAGTCTGACGTACATTTTGTCCCGGGTATCAGTCACACATATAACGCAGCCCTTGGTTTATTGTGCTTGGCCCTGACCCACCGCACAGTGTAAGTCACACAGACTCACCATGCTGTTTGGGAGAGACATGTTCAGGTCACTGACTCACGCACCACGCTGAACCATGTGAAACCACAGCTTTGTGCATTTGTGTTAGTCTGCCAGACGGCCAACAGTACTGTCGAAGCGTGCCTTACGAGCCATTTCCATGATCTCTCAGCGAGCAAACTTGCAAACAGCTGCGTATTCCATCAGAAGTGGTTTCTGGAGTTGTGTATGTGTGTGTATGTGTATGTGTGTGTGTTTCCTGTCATCCTAAGGGGAAGATGGGAGTGACAGGATCAGTGGATTGGGAGGCACGGCTGCAGATTAAAGTGAGATGTGGCTCGTACACAGTGGTACGGTCAGTGTGCACAATTATTAGTCTTGAATCATGAGGACTAAAATGTACTGCTGGGAGAAAAAAAAATCTAAGGAAGTCAAGTGGCCTGCATGGTAAAAAAATAATCCCAATGTTTTCTTAACTAATGAACTGTGAGATAAAACACTTAAACTCCCATTAAAGCAATGACTTCTAATCTGCAAGAAATGTGGTGTCTCATTCACACTTTGGATTGAATTTATATTGTGTTTTGTCTGTTAACTTATTGCAATTTATAATTAAAATAAGCAACACTGAAACTTCCTCCTATTCCTAGAGAGAGAGGCATGTGTTACTTTGTGTTTTTCATTGACATCAGAACCTGAAGTTAATTAACAGGGAATACATTATATCAGGAATGTGAAGGGTGTGAAAGTCAAGAGTTTTTGCATGAAACAGGAAGCAGCGTCAGAGTGACCTCTAGTGGTGGTGCTTTGAAATGTGGATTCAGACAAAAGGCAGATGCACTGTATAGTTTCTGACTGTAACACACTGCATCATCACAATACATTTATAAATATAAAACACACTAATGCATTTGTTCACACCATGAGTAGCCCTAGTCTACTGCAGGTAGCTTATTTTAGGATCACCATGTTATTTAAATCTATTCTTTTTATGACTGTTTTTTCTTCTCATCTGTGCTTTTATTTGTATTTTATTGTATTTTGCATTTTATTGACCCATTGAGAAGCACTTTGTGACCTCCTTTGTCTGTGAAAGGTGCTATATAAATAAACTTTACTTGCTTACTTACTTATGAGCACTTATATCATTCAGGAAGAAAATGACCATACATCAATTTAGAATACTCAAAGCTATAACATACAACATTTTTAAATAAAATGTCTAAAAACAACAAGACGTATGTTATGCATTTTGTTGACTTATGTACATGTTGACTTAAATGCTTTAAAAATGCCCCAACAATGTTCACATCCATAATTGTATTCATCGTTATACTTAGCTTTACTAATGTTAATATTTAACAAGAAACTCAACTGTCTTAGTAAGATGAGCTGAAATAAAGTAAATATAGAAAACTCAGCCTACCCTATATTTCACATTTAATACCTGTTTTCATCAGCAATAGTGATCTGGTAATGGCATCTGGTGCATCTTTTATTATTATATAGATGATATTTTTGGTCTGCTATACTAGGTTTACATTGTGCTGTAATTATGTGTATGTTATTTATTACTAAATGTAAATATCTGTGGAATTAATGCCCGTGTATCTTTATAGCGGTGTGAAACTGTCATACTCAAAGGACCATAATCACCTGCATTTGTCATCTTTGCAAATGACTCACATCACTTTTATTTTTGTTTTCATTCAAGTCACCAAAGTTCACCTGAAGATCAATGTGTTTGTCCTTGTTCAAAGTGTGCGATAACTAAATTGCACTCAGGTCACACTGTGTGAGCCAGCAGCTGATCAATAGAACGGGTATGTTAAAAGCTGGACGATGCACTGCTTCAGCATCACCCAGCACTGACTAATGAGTGTGATGTGCAGTGAGGATACGGGGTCAGAGCCACCGTCACCCTCCTGAATAATGAACCCTACGCTCAGTTGGAACAGGCACAGGTTAACTTGAGCAAAAGATAATTAGACAGACAGAGAGAGTCAGGCAGGATGCTGAAAGGACCCAAGACATGTTCTGCTTTAATGATCAGCAACAGCAGCAGAAAATTAGTTTACTAATGTTTCTCTGATAAAACTTTCTGTTTACACCTGGTTGTAAATAGATACAGCAGCTATTCATGCATAAAACAATCTGTAGGGTAATGTGGAACAGAAGGACATGGTGTGTGAAATAATATGACAGGAAATTCACCGGAGTGAGACAGGTTTGATTCCTATGTACAATGCTTTTATTCTGAAATACACTGCCCGGCCCAAAAAAAAAAAAAAAAGTAACAAATGCAATATCTGACTGCACCACCTTTGGTTTGGATTACAGGAGACGTTCTGTAAACGCCCTGTTCCGATATCCCTACTTTCCTGAGTACATTTACCCGTAGTACACTGTCCGTACTTACTAAGTGCTTGAATATCAGCAGGTCCAATCATATATCCCATGGTGCACTTACCGGAAATTACGATCATGACTGCCGCCGTGCCTCGTCGTCCGCCAAAAACACCCCCAATTTTCAGAAGATTTTAACCCTTTGCTCCGGTAAATGGAATTAAATTAATTGTACGTCATGGGATTATGAGTATGTAAAACGGCAAAACTTACATTTGTAAGGTTCAGTAGCTGTAAGCGCGAGCCAAGTTGGATCCGCCTCTTCCGTTACGTAGCTAAGATGGCGGTCGTTAAGTGCTTCTCTGTTGAGCTCTAAGCTTCTCTGCACACCTTAGCTGTCCCCTGGTCTTTGGTTTGGTTTGTTTATGCTCCGCTGCTTTAATGTTTTGTTCTATTTTGCACTTTTCACCGCTCACATCAGCACATGTCCACTCATGCTCATCCACACTACTGATTTTACTGATGACTCATTTACATTATGTTATATACGTTAGTTTGTCTCTTTGCTAGTTTGGTCTAATTTGGATTAATTCGGCTAAATTTAATTCAACAAAGCATCGTTGTTAAACTTCATTTATGGTGTGTTCCCCTTCTCTGTTGTGGCCTTTGAGCCAGGTCATAATGATGATTTCATTGTGTAAACACTGTTAAAGATAAACTGTTCCAATTATCGGTTCCCTATTTTGATGGAGCTGTTGTTGTTAATGTGTTTTGATGAGGTCTGACTGTAAATTGTGTGTCATGACTGCATGGGGGATGTTTGGGGAATGACGCAAATGGATTCATTGCTTCCTTGTGATTTATTTGTCAATAAAAGTCTTCGAAACCCATATAATTCTTCTAATTGTTCTTCAGTTTACTTCAGAAACAAATGGAATTTAAAAAAAAAAGAAAAATGTAGGCAGCAAATTTAGCAGAACAGAACATGTGTCATTCCATAAACTTGGTTTATGACCTATTACTGCACTTATGTTTTTCATTAGTTATCAGTTGTCAATAATGTCTGAATGTTTTGCTTATTTTCTGTAAACCCTGGGAAGAATAGCTGTTGATGTGGTGAATATTAATGGGAATCCAAAGTAAAAAAAAAAATAAAAGAACATATTAACACAATGTTGCTTTCTGCCAGAACACTTGGCTTTGTTCTTCTCGGCAATTGTAGCACCTTAAAAACACTAAAACCCAATCCTAATTCCAGGGATTAAAGCGTTCCGTCACTGCGACGGATTTCAGTCATATGAAAAGTGACCGTGACGGATTTCCGTCATCTAA
>JAQQZY010045961.1:0-10634 GCA_030068375.1 Ostorhinchus rueppellii | reverse complement strand
TGGGTTTTACTGGTGAATCAATGCTGTAGAAGATGACGGTGTTTCCATGGTAACTACGGAGCCTCTGAATGTCCAAAAGGGTCATATCTGATGAACATGAAAAGATGAAGAACTGTATTTGACACCAATTATTTACATGTATTGATAGGATTAATGGATGAACAGGTATTAAATATATTAGATGAGTAGATGGTTTTGTTTGATGGTGGGGGTTTGGGTCTTTATTGGTTAATGAATTTCATAAATATTATGATTTAAATAGTCTTGTCATCAGTGTGTGTACTCAGACTGCCATGAGCGACAGGAGGGCTCCAGGCGAGCGTGGCTACAAGTCAGACGACTATTTTTGGTACAAGCGGAAAATTTCAACGAGAATTCTACGGTGGAGGGACCAACAGCAGAGGTTTCGGGGCTCAGAAGAAAGTCTGTGAATCTTGTGGGACTGTGGGAAACGGTGACCCTCCGCCACACTCTGCTGGCACTAGACATATGACTGTGGGTTACCAACAAAACAGGAGGGGAGGGAGCCATGCCAAACCATAATTTGGACTGGGGATCGGTCTGTGTGTGAGTGTGTTTGGTGGGTGGGAGGTGGGAGGTGTGCAGGTCTGGTGAAGCCAAAAGTCACTATCCAGAAAAAGCTTTTACATGAAAAAATAAGGGTGTTTTCATGAAACAAGTAGTGCACTCTAGAAAGGATGAAATCATTTTATTCTCCAATGAAGGAATATTCTGTATGTCTGAACACAAAACACAGATCCTGCCACCAGAGTACGGACATTTGTGCAAAATTAGCAAATACATGCACCTTCATTAGGCAAAGATTGGTGTTTGTTATAAATACACGATATGGACAAAAGTATGTGGACACGTCCTAATATATCTACCCATATAATTTATAAACATTAATATTTCCTTAGTTTAATGTTATATTTTTCTTCCCAAGTGAATTTAGAGGTTAATTTCTAAAATACTGAGGGTTTGGGGTTTTTTTTAGTTTTT
Source organism: Ostorhinchus rueppellii (assembly GCA_030068375.1). Taxonomy (NCBI): domain Eukaryota; kingdom Metazoa; phylum Chordata; class Actinopteri; order Kurtiformes; family Apogonidae; genus Ostorhinchus; species Ostorhinchus rueppellii. Next base: position 9,632 of record JAQQZY010045961.1, on the reverse strand, counting down.
TTTTTTTTAGTTTTTTTATCCATGCCTATGAATTTAAATGTTCTTCCTCTAAATTTCTAAAATATTTTTCATGCTCTGACTGTAAATAATAATTTTCTGCCACAACTAACCATCTACTTTCTTCACATCTTATTAAGGAACACAAATCTCTCATTAAACTTTAAGGAAATATTGATGGGGTTTTTTCTGAAATCATCATGAACAGGACATCTTACAGCTGTAGACATGATGTGTTCCAATATTTTTGTCTGTATCATTTACAAACATTGATATTTCTTTCAAGTTTTTTTTAGTTTTTTCTTTAGTTTTTTTTTTTTTTTTTTTAAATCCCTATGATTTTAAATGTTCTTCTTCTACGTTTCTAAAATATTTTTCCTGCTCTGAGTGTAAGTTTCAACCACAACTAACCACCTACTGTCTTAAAATCTCACTGAGGAAGAAAAATCTACCATTAAAGTTGAAGGAAGGAAGGAAGCAAGGAAGGAAGGAAGAAGGACGGATGGATTGATGCTTTATTGACCTCAAACTGGGAAAGTGACGGTTTCTTCCAGCCAATCACCCCTGTTTTAATGTTCAGCCAATTATATATTTGCTCCGCCCCCAGAAGGAGAGCCAAGGGCTACTGTTTTTGATTCAGTTTGTTTGTTGACACTTTAGCCACAAAACTATTGGTTGAATTACTATCAAATTGGGTTTATAGATCACCAGTGACCCAGAATAGATATGATTACATTTTGGGAAAAGTAGGTCAAAGTTAAACAAGTTTTTAAATGAATTTTTTAAATCTTTTTTTCCCCGTTTACTAATAATGGGTGAAATTTCAAATATCTATAAAAACATCAATTTTGTTTCGATTTACTTCAAACTTGGCACATATATAGAGATAATGGATATGTTGACATCAGCACACACTGGATCGATGTCAAAATAAGATACAACACATGTGAGGGGCGGGACTTGTTGTGCCTGAAACCACTTGTTCTGCAAGTTTTCCTTTCTTTTAAATAATAACCTTTGATTTCACCCTGAGCTTTTATGAAAATCTACATGATTAGTAAATTAAATGTGGGAAAATACTTGATTGTCATTGAAAAAATGCCAAATGTAGAGGATGATGTTATAATAAATGGTGGGGGAAAAAAAAAAAAAAAAAAATCACAAAAAAGGTTAAATGCAGGAAAAAAAATTAATATGGAAAAAAGTTCTAGGTCTTTAAGGGTTTAATTAATGTAAAGAATATATAAGTCAATACAAGTCAGTTGAAAATGTACAACACAACACATACAAACAAGTAAAACATTCATTCTTTTTCTTATTTCGGGTTTCATATGATCTTTTGTAAATATTTTAGCCAATAAAAGTTCACCAGTGGATAGTGAAGGCTTCTATCAGAGAACATACAGCCACAGAAGAAATTATTAGAACATTTGAAGTCATCAAAAACAATGGTTTAGCAATCAAGTACTAACTCCTGTGTGTATCATGTGACTAAAACAGTCAGAAAAGAAAACATGGAATGTCTAAAAGCACTGTTTTTGTCAGTACAATGACACAGATATGGATGTAAGAACTGAAGTGATTTTGGTTTTTTTAATCAAGAAAACATGGAAAATGGAGACATATCAGCTCTGAAATTAAACAACTATGAGCCATTTTTGTTGTTATTATTATTATATTTGTCCAAACAAATGGACCAGGCATTAAAATGAACAAGAAACTGAAGACAACAAGGGTGGTCGAATAATTGTTTCTGTGACTGTACATGAACCTGGACTCTTCCAATACATGATCTTTGGACTTTGAGAAGCTTCCAGACGTGCGTTGTGTCATGAGAAACTGGACTGAAGCGGCCCGTAGTTATAAATACACCTCAACTGACAGAAAACCCCCAAATGGCGAGATGATTGCCATGTTTCCCCACCAAAACACAGCTGCTAACTATGTTAAAATAATAACAACGTCTAAATCTATGAGCGGTGGAGGGCTGAGAGGCGGAAATCCAACCACACACTGCAACCCGAACGCACGCACGCACACACACACACTCTTTTTACTCTGTCCGCAGTAATTGTTAGCCCACATGCACGGTGTGTGTCCACCCAGGAGTTAACCACCTGAGCAGCCCGCCAGAAAGCATGAGAGTGATTGCCTGAGTCATATTTAGAAAGCGCCTCATTTCTCTGCACGCAGAACCACACATTCACTCCTGAAGGTGTGTTCGTATAGAAACAAATGCACACACACACACACACACACACACACACACCGGTGTGTTCAGCCGTGGCCAGCTGTGTCCAAATTTCAAACATATCTCACAAACCCTCATAATTGCTATGTCCATTTGACATTTCTGTATTTTTCTGACCAACACACACAATCAAAAAGATTTTATCGCTAAAACTGGCAACAGCGGAGTGTGTTGTTACAGTTACACAAATAACAGCCTTGACTATTTATTCATTTACTATGAAAAGGCTCCATTTGCAGCTAAATGTTAAGGATTAAGTTTTCTAGGCCTGTAACTAGTGTTATTTAAAGAACCATGAGATGACAGTTATGACTTTAACCTTTAAAGACCCAAAGCTCCACCGGCGACCAAAACCATCTACTGAAACTAAACTGTTTCATTCCTGTGGATCCACTAATTCTGTCAATACATGTGAATAATTAGTGTAAAATACAGTTCTTCCTCTTTCCGTGATCATCAGATATGACCCATTTGAATGTTCAGAGGCTCCGTAGTTACCACGGAAACACCATCATGTTCTACAACTTTGATTCACCAGTAAAACCCCATGGAGTTTGATTGTAGATGCTTGTTTTTCTATAAAATCATAAATGAAATGAATGAAAATGAGATAAAATTTCGCAAAATATTAAATAACGTGAACAAAATAAGCAAGAAATTAACTAAAAGGAAATAAAAAGAATAAAATAAGCAACACAATGAACAAAAAATTAATAATAAAGCAACAAAATAATAAGTAACGTGAATAAAATAAGTCACAAAATCCCTCCAAAAATACTGAAATAGGAAAAATAATGAACAAAAATGGAACTGCCGCAACAGTACAGGGTCTGTAGGGGTGACAATATTTGATTCACTGTTGATCCTGTGAATCATAATTTCATTCTTCATGTCACATGGTGAACGATAATAAACGATCTTGAATTTCAATCTTAAATGCTGATGACGTGTTCTATGAAGACCCAGAGTTACTTTTCTGTCAGTTCCCAAATGAATTTTTCTGTATATTTAACCTCTATTGAATGATTTTTCACCATAGATTATAATATTATTCTCTGAATCATGAACTTTCCTATATTTAATTTAGATGCTCATGAAAACTCACAGTAAATTCAAAGGTTATTATAGTAAAACAGACAATTTGCCCACATTTAAAGGCAGCAGCAGAAAAGCATCCTGGGAAGTGAGAGATTGAAGTCAATGATATAATGACCCTCAACTTTAATCTGAGCTTTAATGAAGATCTGTATGATCAGTGAATTAAATATCAGAAAATTCATTATTTACACCAAAAAGATGCAAAATACAGAAGAACATATCAGGGTAAATGGGGATAAAACCATCAAAAAAGGTGAAATAAAGAGGAAAAATTCATCTGGAAACTGCCACAGGAGTAGCACTGGGTCTTTATGGGTTAAGTGCAAATTATAGAACTGTGGTAGGGTGAGTCAGTTTAGTTGGGTTTGAGACTGAACATTTGAAGGTTATGGCTCTGATGAAGATTTGCTGAAGCATTCGATGTATGCGGCGGCTTGCTGAGAAGTGTGGATTACAAAGCCGGGCGAACATTCTCCGACTCAGGGGGCCTTTTTGAAGACGCGAGGTCGGATGCAGAGCTCAATAAAGGAAGGCCACGGGGTCCAGAATTCCTCACACAACTTCCAGCCCCTTCAAATACAGTTACATCTATGATAGAACAACTGCTTCACAGCCTGGAAAGAGTTTAACCTGTAAAGACACAAACATCCACTGGTGACCAAAACATCAGTGGATTAAACAGTTTAGATCAGAATAATTTTGGAAAACAGAGGCTGTTTGGATCTTTATGGGTTAATCCAGTGTTTTTCAAACTTGGGGTCAGGAGCCCATGTGGGGTCACCTGGAATTCAAATGGGATTAACTGAAATGTCTAGCAATTGATTTAAAAAAAAAAAAACCTTGCTAATTAAAAATATATGTTGAGTTGACAGAAACAAACTCAATTCATAAAAGACAAACTGAAGCACTGTGGTACTGTTTACGTGTCAAATGTTCACTCTGGTACTGCTCATGTGCCACATGTTCACTGTGGTACTGTTTGTGTGTCAAATGTTCACTGTGGTACTGTTTATGTGTCAAATGTTCACTGTGGTACTGTTTATGTGCCACATGTTCACTGTGGTACTGTTTGTATGTCAAATGTTCACTGTGGTACTGTTTATGTGCCACATGTTCACTGTGGTACTGTTTATGTGTCACATGTTCACTGTGGTACTGTTTATGTGTCACATGTTCACTGTGGTACTGTTTATCTGTCACATGTTCACTGTGGTACTGTTTATCTGTCACAAAAGAAAAAAGACGGAACCAATGGATTCATTTTTCATTAGAACAAAACAAATGAGAATATCCCACCTCTAGTGGCTGTTTGAGTGGGAACAGTGTAAAACCTGTGTGTGACTGACAGCCGTGTGGTGGGACTGACCTGTTTTTCTGCCTTTAATGGCCTGTTTGTGTAAGTGGGCGGTTATTTGTCAGATCAAACTAACAGCCTGTCTGTCTGAAGGAGTTATGACTTACAAACTCAAATCTCTGCAGAAGGAGCTGCTGCCTGCCAGGTCCAAAAAAAAAAAAAAAGACAAAAAAAAAAACACCTGCCTGGCTTTGACAGAGCTGACGGCTGACTGACTGACGGACTGGGTGACTGTTTGTGATTGACGGGCTGGGTAACTGACTGGGGCGGTTCACAGGGGTCCGGTGCCAATGGCCGCCTCCACAACAGGGTCCTGTGAATTTTGACAGTCCTGCGATGCTTGCTTTTCTTCTCCAAGAGACCTGGCCCAAACCCAGGTAGCATATTGAAATTTGGCCCATAGTTTCTTTATGTGATATCTATACCGTACGTCTGGAGGCTGCGTTCACTTCAGATGACTTAGTTTGAACAATAATGGAACAATAATGTGTTTTCGAAACTCTGTCCCCATCAGACTTTTATACAAAATATGTATCAACCAGTGGATACAGTACGAGATATGAGATGATAGAAAAGAAAAAGAATTCAATAGAAAAGAAAACAAAATAAAGACTAGAAAACAAAGAAAACATAAGACTAGAAAAGAAAATAATACAGAGCAAGAAAGAAACAAAAAGAATAGAAAGAAGGAAAACAAAACAAAAGAATATAATAGAAAAGAAAAAAACAAGACAAAAGAGAAGACAAATACTAAAAAGAATAGACCAGAACAGAAAAGTAAACAAATAGAAAAGACAAAAATAAAAGAAAGTACAAAAGAAAGAAAAGATAAGAACAGAAATGAATAGAAACAAATAGAATAGAATAAAAAAGACAATAAGAGTAGAATGAAATATAAAAGAAAGAAAAGACAACAGAAGAGAATACAAACAAATAGAACAGAAAAGACAAGACCAGAAAATAGTAGAATAGAATAAAATATAAAAAAGAATAGAACAGAATTGAAAAGAATAGAAAACAGAATAGAAAGAATAGATTGTGTGAAAATGTAAGGAGTAGAAGTAATCTGAAAAATAATTACTCCAGTCAAGTATAGATAACTAACATGTCTACTTAAGTAAAATAATGAAGTATTTGTACTTGATTACTTGACACCTGTGCTCTGTTCTACGTCGTCTACATCTACATATATGAACTGTCCTGTGTGTTAAAGATGACTGACACAGACGTGCCAGCGTCTAAAGGAAGCAGCGGAAATGCATCCTGGGAATCTGAGACATGGAGATCAACAAAACACACAGTTAGTCTTTGTCTGTGGCTGCAGGGACATCAGTCCACTGCACTGACATGGACTGTGTGCTCTGAAAAAGATGAAGATCTGACAGAAGAAAGTGTAGGGAGTGTACGTCTGGTACGAAAAGATGTAGGTGTGTTTGGATGGATCTGATTTATAAAATAAATACGTGTTCATTAGTGTACACGCATGTGAAAATAACACGAGCAGCTACAACATGCCTACCACAGTTCAGAACAGACTTATTCTACTTTTTACTATCAGTATCAGTTGGCGTCCCTCCATAAACTTTTTTTTGACACTTAGCTTTTATTCGTTATTTCTCATTTAGTCCCACAGAACATAACAAACAACAATTGGCCTCAGATAACAGTCACAGTCTAATAGTAATGATAATTTAGGTTACGGTGACAAAATAGCAATCAAGTTAACTAATTAGTTAAATTTTTAGAGCAGCCGTTTATAAAGTATTTCACAGGACTAGGAGACAAACCACACATTAATTGTATTTAAAGAAACTAATCCATTTGTCCCATTTTATTATGTTGTAAACAATTTTTCAACAATCAGAAGGACTTGATATTTTTGTGGACCTTCTTTGGGGTAAAGCCAGTAGGTTTGATTTTTTGATTTCTTTTTTTTTTTTTTTCCAGACAAGTTTAAAAGGAGATGTCTCTTTATCTTTACATGTAAAGGTAAAAAGACATCTTGTCTAAAAAAAAAATAATTAAAAATCACATTTCCTAAGTAGACATAATGAACTTGATGGATATGTCAAGGAGGTTTGTTCAACGAACTGAGAAATATTCATTCATCTTCTATACCCGCTTTATCCTCACTAGGGTCACGGGGGTCGCTTGGAGCCTATCTCAGCTACTTAAGGGCGAAGGCGGGGTACACCCTGGACAAGTCGCCAGTTCATCACAGGGCTGATGTATAGAGACAAACAATCATGGAATTGAGAAATATTGATTTTTGAATTTCTTATGAACTTTTGAAACTTTAAAAAACCCCAGCGGTTTATAATGGGACACATTAAAAAGTGCTATAACTTCAAAACTGTTCTAGATATTCATATAATTAGTATTGGCAACAGATAGGAGGTCACATATGGACTTTCATTTGATGCCATTACCTTTGACCTTGACTGAACTTCAAAGCGAATGTCAATTAAATAGATGTGATCTCATCAGCAATTGATATTTACAGCTGTCAGTCCCATATTTAAGCCGTACCTGTCTGAAAATGCATTTGATTCAGTTAAATCTGACCATTGGGGGTAGATTTTCTACAGAAAATGCAGAAAAGAAGTAGATGCATAAGTTAAACCACAAACATAACATGCTCACACTTCAAAACACTCGGCCTACCTTCTGAAAATCTTCAAAATATTGATTGTCACCGATATGTTGATTTGCAATACGTAAAATGTTTGAGACTGTAAATTAATACTGGAATTGGTTTGTAAAAAGATGTATAAAGGAATCCAAGATTGATCTAAAACAGTACATACAGTGGTGAAGAAGTAATGTAAATTAACCAAAAGTATACGAGAAATAAGTCTAAGAGAAATACATATACAATGAGATAATTTAAACTCTTTAGATTCTTACCGTGTTTAAAATATTTAGGACTACTGAATTGAGGCTGATTGAATTGATATGTCTTTGTTGTTGTTGTTTTTTTCTATTTATGTTGTGAATATTCGATGCTGTACATATTTAATTTAATGTAAGCAGTGTATCAGATGAAAAGGATAGGCAAAAAAATAAGCTTTTTCTTCTGGCCTATTCCTTTTTTGGTTTTTATGTTTATTATAATTATTGTACCAAGTGCAATGTTTGATGTACACACCAAAACAAAACTAAAAAATTCATTGATTCATTCATGTTTCGTAGATCATGCGAGCTGGTGTCCTGCCTTTTAACAGTGAATAGGAAATAAATATGAATAACAGAGTTCACAAAGTGGGATAAGTGTAATGAAGGTTTATCATATTGAGGCTTAGTTATGATTTAAGAGAAAACACGTTAAGGAAGTGTAATGGGTGCATTTCAAGTTCATTATACAGATATTTTTATCTATTTATTTCATTGAATTTTTTTGTAATTTGGCGTTCCCTCCAGCAGATGGCGCCCTAGTCGGCCGCCTGTGTCGCCTATATCCACAGCCCAGATTCGAGCATTGCATTATTAACATTAGCGTTGACATTAGGGTCATTTTCACAGGCTTGAACTGAATATTGGTGACAGTTGTTGTTTAGTTTCATTTCTCTCACCTGTTCCTTCGCTCTATCTCGTGTCCACTGTCAGTAAAAGCTGGGCAGGAAGTGGAGACTCCAGTGTTCGCTTTTCCAAATGATGAATCCCGGAGACATTTTCGTTTATCCCTGTTTTTGTTCTTTCTTTCTTTATGCCGTGTACCGTTACGTCCGATTTGGCTCCGAATTGAGTCCGGTCCGAGTACTCGAGGAAGTGCACATATCCACGACAGTGGTGTAATCCAGGGTATACAGCGGTATACAGCATATATCTACTTATTTTTCAGTCATCATTGTGTATATCCACTTCTAAATCCCACGGATGTACACCAAACAGTAGTAATTGCACCGAATTGCCATTTTTCGTCCTCGGAAGGTGACTGCATGACCCGCCCTACTCTGCCTCTAATTGGCTTGTACTCGGTACCTTCATTGATTAGATTGGTTAACTTTAGGCCCGAGGAGTGATGAACCAATCAGAGGTAGAGTATGGTGGGTCATGCAGAGGAAGCTACAGCTAACTAGGCTGGCCACCTCTGGAACCTGATTGGACACCTCCTCAGGTGCCAGTGCCACCCCAGTTGATAGACAGGTCACAGCACGTCCCATTGAAAAATGCGTGAATGTTGAAAATGCAAATGAGAAAAACAGAATAAACCCCTTTCAAGTGAGTGACACATATGGAGAGAACCTACTTTCATGGAATACATAATTCTGAGGTAAGTTTTAAGGTGGTTTCAGAATGAGTCACAGTTAAACTACCGGTCATATGACTGCACATTTAGAGAAGAGATGGTGTTGCCAATAGTTAAACTGTGTGAGTAGGCTAATGTTATGAAAGGCTAACAGTATCCTATGCTTACCTGATGTTGAATACATTTATATTCATGCAGCTACTTGTGTGACCAGTAAAACCTCCAAACTGTTCCTGATCAAGTCATGATAATTTTAGAATAGTGAGTAAATACTACAGATGGATTTTTGGGTAAACTAAATAGAATAGTCTGACATGCCACTGTTTCTAAAATTGTATTTTTCTGGACTACTTTAACAAAGAAATAAATAATATCATAAATAAATAATATCTATCCATTTTCCGTGTTTTGTTGATAAAAACCGAAATCACTTCAGTTCTTCCATCAATATCTATGCCATTGTACTGACAAAAACAGTCCTTTTAGACATTCCATGTTTTCTTTTCTGTCAGTTTGTCACATGAGTCACACAGGAGTTAGTACTGGATTGCATAACCATTGTTTTTGACTATGAAGACTTGAAACAAGTATATTCTACATAATGTTAAATCAAAATCAAATCAAAGTTTATTTATATAGCGCCAAATCATAACAAAGTTATCTCATGACACTTTACAAATAGA
>JAQQZY010045908.1:0-10637 GCA_030068375.1 Ostorhinchus rueppellii | reverse complement strand
CTATTATGAGCTATTTTTGTTATCATTATATTTGTCCAAACAAATGTACCTTTAGTTGTACCAGGCATTAAAATGAAGAAGAAACTAAAGAAAACAAGGGTGATCAAATAATTTTTTCTGTGACTGTAGTTGTATTTCATAACAGGAATTACTTTCCTTTCTGTTCTGCAACAAACTTCTTTCACGTCTGCGGTGCTTATACGTGTCTCAGCCATTACTCAGAACCATATATACATCCACAGGCTTTAGAAAACCTTTAGTGCACATTAGAGCCACACACAACTATAAAGGGATGTCTTTTTCGGTTTCTCTTTCAGTTGATTAATGGACAGCTTTCCATAAGCTCCGCCTGGGGAGTGCTTGTATTCCACTGCAAAAGATCAACTGTACAACACTCACTATGTGAAACTTTTATGAGTCACCCTTTGGCTTTTTGATACAGTGGGAATAACTGATGCTGAGGTGCCGTATGAGTCAAGCATTTACCAAAACTCCACATTAATTCCTCATATGTGATGACCATCTGCGCCGTACCCATGATGTGCTGTAATGAGGCTGTCTTTTGTTTGATTCCTGCTCAGGCTCTAAACCAACTCAGGCTTTTCCTGTGGGAATATGTTGCCAGGCAGACCAGTGCATCACCATCATCTCGCTGTATGTCATGTGTGGATTCTACAGGATAATATGCATCCTTTTAAATGTCAGTATTCTTGTCTGCCTTCTGGGGTTTGCAGCTAAGCATCATGATGACTACATAGAATCAGATTAATTGTAATGCAGTCTTTGCAAAATCCCCTTTGTTCCATAATTCATGATCCGTGTCCACGTATGGTACATACAGTTTGCTGGCTTTTAACATTCATTATGCACTAACCGGAAAACCGTACTGTGTGTTCACGGTAAACATGAACCCTGAGTGTAATTCTCAAGATGCAGGCTGTTTCTCAAACATTGTACTGGGGTCAGCAGATTGGCATGTCGCTTGTAAATGTATATTGATCAAATGGAAGTTAATCAGGCTTATTGACTTGGACATATGTGTCCTCTGGTGTAATTAATCTAATGAGTCGTTTCCTCTTCCACAATATGCGCGGGATCAGATGCTGATGTAGGGAACTGGAGTGCATAAAACAGATATTAGATAGCTCTGTAGGGATCCCATCACTGAAAATAAATTGCAGTTTAGTTTTGATGGAAACATCATGCAACTACGCTGTAGGAAGGTGATATTCAATACGTGCATGCTTCAGCTGCAACAGCCAATCTACCGGATGTTGTTCATCAATCGGATTTATTACTGGAGAATTCGTGGTGAATTGTGCGCCAAAGCTACATGGTCCTGTGTCTTCAAGTCACAATGATCACTGAAGTTTATTAATTTATCAAGAACTTACATGTCCTTTACCTCCATACATTACTGTCTTTTAATATCAGTGCCCACAGAACATGCCTCAAATCACCATTCTGCTGCATGTACCATCTGTTTTCTAGTTTTGCTCACTATGCACCTCAAAACAGCATGTAAACAAAGCTTAAAGGGACCATATGCAGCAGAATACATTCTGCCAAAGATGCCAACACATTGGATTAGACAGATATAAAGTGAATATACAGTTAAGGAAAATAAATATTAGACCACCCTTGTTTTCTTCAGTTTCTTGTTCATTTTAATGCCTGGTACAACCAAAGGTACATTTGTTTGGACAAATATAATGATAACAACAAAAATATCTCATATTAGTTTAATTTCAGAGCTGATATCTATCCATTTTCCATGTTTTCTTAATAACCAAAATCACTTCAGCTCTTACGTCAATATCTATGGTATTCTACTGACAAAAACAGTGCTTTTAGACATTCCATGTTTTCTTTTCTGTCTGTTTTAGTCACATGATACACATAGGAGTTAGTACTGGGTTGCATAATCATTGTTTCTGATGAATTTGATGGTCTAATAATTTTTTCCCCCTAACTGTATGGACTAAATTTTTTTGATCACTAGAGGCAGTAATGAGCCACTCTGCTGGTCTACCATGGTGAGGAAAACAAACACCACAGGGTGTTTGACCAAAGCATCTGAAAGTGACCAGACGGGATAAGAACCTTTAAGAAACCCTTTTTAGTCAAAAAAAAAAAAAAAAAGTGATTGAAGTGATAAAAGCAAGAATCCCTGTTGTTGTTTTTATCACTGGACACAACAATAAATGGAAAGAATGAAGTCTGATCCTTAAATGGCACTGTTTCTTTTACACAGGTGAGTTTGATTATGAGGCTTATGAAGGTATAAAGGTATTATGGGTGTTACTATCTTTACTAAATTGCTGTTAATCCACAGTTCAGACTAAACTGTGACATTTCTGACTTTATTTGGACGATTCCAAACAGATCTTTAGTGCAGCTACTGAAAACTATCAAAATAAGCATCTATGAGTTTTAGTTCAAAGAAGAAAACTTGATGATGTCATACTGAGATGTGTAAACAATAAGCTTTATTCTTTACTCAGTGGGTGTTACAGTCTGTGGATACATAGTGTTGATTTGTTGGTGGTTTTGGTCAAACTAAGTGTGTTCTGGAATGAGACCTCCCCCTGCTGGTGAGATTTTGGAACATCAGTACGACATAGAACCACTTCAAGATAAGATTCCATACCGTTATTTTTTTTTTTTTTAGTATTTTAGTGTTTGTTTTGATCTACAACCACAAACTGCCTGTGTTCTGAGTGTCGTAACTTTGTAATTCTGTTATTTAACACTTTTCTTGGTTATATTGCAAATGAAGACTTCACCTCAATATATTCTGAGATCAAGAGGAAATTAAAAAGAATAAGAAGCAGCAGAAGAAGATGGAGGAGGAAGAGGAGGAGAAGGAGGAGGAGGAGAGCTGCCAGACATATTCTCATTACCATTATGAGTTTGCATGTTCATGTATCTATCGATTTGTTGACGTTGTATTCCATTTGTATTCTTAAATCTTCCCACCTTTTCCTTCAAAGGTCCTTACAGCTTTCACTTGGCTCTCATTTCTAATTCCAGATGCACACCTATCATTCAGTCTGACTGCATTCATGAGTGTGTTGCACAAAATCGAAGCCTGAAAAACATTGCCACAGGGTGCACAGGATTATGTTTTCCTAAAATATTCAGCAGATAAGTCGTATATAAAGTGTCTGGTCATAGGATGTGATTATTGGCTGCCTCCTGAAAGTTAATTAATTGTAACTGGTGCTGAAGCAATATTTTTGCGTGATAAATATTCATGTATTGATTCTCATTTTCCAGTTGGAGTCTGCAAAGCATTCAACCCAGAATGAAAAGCCTGCATCTCCACATCTCCATCCTTAAAGGAACTCCACCCCCCACGGCCTCTTTCACTCCTCACTTTCCAAAAACGTGCTGAGCTCGAGGTCAACATAAGCAGAGGCAAGGTCAGCCTTTATCCACTGCCAGCATTCATGTGCTCCTAAAATCTTTACTAATCCATGGATTCCAGCAATTAAATGTTCATCAGAGTCATCTGAAACAAGCCAGTGGAAAGGGAAGCGCAATAATAGATTAAGTGAAGTCAGTAGGTATAAAACACAACAGAACCTTAAAAAAATTAGAGCTGCTTCTGAATATTTTAATTTAGTTTCAGGTATTTTTTTTTTATACATACAACATATTTTTTAATATTACCCCTTCATAGACCTAAACAGCATCTACTGATCTAAAACATGTAATATCTTTGAAACCGTTAATCTTATGAATAATTGAAACAATTCATCATTAGACATGATCAGTTTGGACATTCAGAGGCTGCGTAGTGAATGCAGAAACATTTTATGCCACACTAATTCACCAGTAAAACCCATGTAGTTTGCCAAATGCAAGTGGTTAGCTTATAGATGTGTGTTTTCACATGCAGTTAATAATAGGCTATATTTTGCTGGAAAAGTATGTTTTTCTTGAGTTTTTCAATACTATTTGGATTTACATTTATGAACATCTACATAATCAGTAAATTAAATACAGGAAAATCTCATTTTCTCTGAAGATTACAAAATGCAGACAATAAATCACAAAGTAAAGATGATGTAAAGAAAAAAATCACTGGGAAATCACCAGAAAATTGTCCTAGGTTTTCCAGTTAGGAAGACTACAGTGAGAAATGTAGCAACATGCACTGAAAATAAAGTAACTCAAGTTTTTCCTGTAAAAAAAAAAAAAAAGGTAATTCACTCACTTCTGTACAATAGCAGGCATCAAAATGTGAACCACTTCATTTTGCAACTCTGCATATCTAAACATACCTCATCCATTGGTTTCCTCTGGTTGCTCCCAACATTAATAACAGGTATATATAGTTTAGTTTGTCAATATTCTTGATCACAGTCCTGATGAAGTTCTGGAATTGGTCCCAGAGCACCTTCAATGGCAGGTCACTGCTCCTAATGTGTGCTGCATTCTAATGCTAATGCTAATAGCTAATGCTAGGCACTGTGTGTATTGGAATGTGTAAAATGCCAAAAAGCAAGTTAACCTTTAATCTTTTTACCTTCTTCAATGGCAGAGAAAATGATTAAATCAAAAGTCATCAAAAACAATGGTTATGCAATCAAGTCCTAACTCCTGTGTTTATCATGTGACTGAAACAGACAGAAAAGAAAACATGGAATGCCTAAAAGCACTGTTTTTGTCAGTGCAATGCCATAGATATTGATGGAAGAACTGAAGTGATTTTGGTTTTTATCAAGAAAACATGGAAAACGGATAGATATCAGCTCTGAAATTAAATAACAATGAGCTATTTTGGTTGTTATTATATTTGTCCAAACAAATGTACCTTTAGTTGTACCACGAATTAAAATGAACAAGAAACTGAAGAAAACAAGGGTGGTCTAGTAACTTTCTTCCACGACTGTATGTCAAAGCCAGGATGCCACCAGTACCGGTATCCGTGTTGCCATGGTAATCCTATACGATGCTTGTAGCAGTATAATATGCTACAACATTATACATTCATGTAACAGCAGAACGTCAGATAAAAGCTCAATAAAACCAACCGTCAGAAAACAGAATACAACCAAAACAAGCACTTCACTCAGCAAATATCTACAACAAGCCAACAGTCTGAAACCAGCACGTCAAGAATAACTGAATAAAACAACAGACCAATGAGACCACTTTTAGCAGCACTATGCTAATACTAAGCAGATCCAACAGCACAAGTAGGCTTATTTTTTCTCAACCAATAAAACTCACTGAACAAAACAAAAAAAAAGAGCAAAAACACAGGTTGCATTATAAAGTCATGATTACAAATTTTATTTCACCTTTGTCGATTTCTGATTATAACTTGGTTTTATATGAATGAAGCTTCTCCTATCCATTGTTTTGTGTTCCATTGAAATAATTCCTACTCGAAATAAATGGCCCTGACACTTTATTGTACTGCATTAAAATACATTTTATTACATTAAATTAATAATAATCTCATAAGTTAATTGACAGTAATGAGTGACACTGCATTTACCAGGACTTATATATAGGTAGAGTTTCTTTTCCGTTATCAACCCTTATCTTTTGTTTACTGTAGAAAAACTAAACTATTGTCATAATGATAGTATTGTTTTGTTGAGTGATTGTTGCACAATAAATGCTTTGTGCTCTGTTATAAAATCAACTTCTTTGTTTCATAAGTAATTCTGGAGCATTATTTCGTTTTTATTTTATCAAAACTTTTATAATACAACGAAATAGATGTCATGACACTGACCCTTAAGATCATACAGTATATGGATAAAATATTAGGACACATTGAATCCAAGTGTTTCATTACCTACAGGGGGCTGGGCTATGAAGTGTTATTATTGTTTTTATTATTCCAAATATATACATAATTTTATATTGCTATAAATAAGACATCTTTAGGGTTAATTTTGTATACATCGTCATCTAGCTTGCATTTGCAAAATGCTTCGGAGCATATTTGTCCTTAACTTTACCCAACTTTGTTTTTTTTTTCATTGATTATTATCATTGTTTTAAATGTTCTTATTTAATAAATGACCATAAATGATCATTTTAAAGTACAAGTAACCACCTGGTTTCCTCAACTGTCACATAGAAACAAAAATTAACCTTCAATCTTAAAATAAATGTTACTTTGACATTTATTGACAATAAACATGAACATATTTATGATGGTAATATTCCAAATCAATGACAACTGGACGTCGGACAAGCTGTAGGAGTGATTTATCACAGTCTTTTGTCCTCGTCCTGTATTTATTTCTTGGAAGTAAATTGATTAAACCTCTTGTTTTGTTCTCATGTGGAAAAACAGTCACATCATAGAAGTGAAATATATTCTGTGATCCGTGTTGTCTCTCCTGAAGCCCACGGAGCTGTAGTTGTCTTATGTCTCTCTGTCACGTCTGCCCATTGTGATGTTTCCAAGGCTTTCTTTGCTGATACTCTGTCGCTTGTGAGCCTGCTGAGTTTGCCCAGGATTAAAACTCTCTGAGCTTGTGCTTAGAGACTGGATATCCCCATGACTGTGCTGCAGCTTATGCCAGAGCGAACAGTTTGACAACACGTTACATTATTACCAAAAATGGCCATTAACATCCAGTAGCGATGCACTGCCCATTTTGATAAAGGATTCTGCCATCTGGAATGAAGACCAGGAAGGTTTTAATGGACGAAACATCTACGTGTGCTTCAATAAGGAATTTGGAAGTGTTTAATTAAGGCAGAAAAGCTGAGCACAAACAGTAAGTTAGAAAATAGTGAAGACTGTGGAAAAGCCATTAAGCCTCTGTCACATCTGACTGCTTTTCAATGAAAGCAGGGAGTATTCGCCCTCAGTACACAGAGGAAAGGAGTGACTGCATAAATCTTTTTTTTTTTTCTGGTGTTGATGAGGTCACCCTAATTAGACATTGTGAGCAAAATGTTGAAACACATCTTATTACTCCTCACAGTTTGGCCTGTAAGCCATTTCAGACCCAGTTTTCCATCACTTTCTGTCAAAAAAACAAACAAAAAAAAAAACAGTTCTTACTTAATCTGGGGAATGTGCAAGTAAGACAAACAGGCTGTCGATATTTGGGGAATTGTAATCCTTGCATTGTGACGATAGACAATAGAACACAGTATACAGCATATGTGTGCGCGCTTGTGCAAATGTGCTGCCGTCTGTTTAGTCTCATCTGGTCTTTCTCAGACTAATCACCTTAACATGTATTTTTTTTTTTTTTTTTTTATCCATGCATCACTTCTATCCATGGAAATAATCCTATTGACCGCAAAAGTGCAAAATAAAACAACAAAAAATAAACTGTATTGAACAAGATCTGACCTGGCAACCACTGCTATATGCATATGTTTGAGGTTCATTTTGTATGCATTATAGCTGCATTTGCAATTTCCAAAAGAGAGAATAAGACATTATAGCTTTATAAAAGTATGGACAGAAGGAAGGTCATGCATCAGCACTTTCTTCATTGAAATGTTGAAAAAGAAATAACTTTATGCAAAAGGCCTGGAGAGTGACATGCTTTGAATCTAAAACACTCAGCTCATTTCAGGTTTTAAAAGAAATAAACTGGGGGGAAATTCAGACATACCATACTGTGTTTGTAAGATTATGGTTTTGCTAACAGTGTTTTACTACAGGTAGATGAAAAGTCAAACTGTTGTTCTTCTACACAGAGAAACCAACCTAAAAATGTAGTTTCATAGCACCAGCAATCTTGTTTCTAAAAATCTGGCAACAATTGTCCTATTTTAGATGTGCAACAGCTATGTACTTACTAATTCCATGTAGTACAGATGCTGATCTGACACTGTGGTCATCAGAAGGTCATAATCACCCCATTAACACAGGAGGTTAAATCTGTCGTAACAGTGACTCTGACTGGGTGCGTCACCTTCAGACGAGAAGGTCTACCCTGTAAAATATATTTAGCCGTCCCAATTAGCTGACCTCGTTTTCACCGCCATGGCACTGACAGCCTTTCCATCACTGTGCCAGTGTTTACATTAAAGCTCTACCACTGATCAAAGATTATACATGCATAAATTAACTGCTAATTAACCATCCATCTTCAGCTAAAATGCACCTAAAGTGGTTCTAGAGTTTCATGAAAGAAGAAACACTGTTGGTAATTTGTTTGATCATTGAACAAACATTGCAAGATGACTTTTTGTGCAATTTCACCGAACTTTTTATTAAGCAACATGTTTACTTGAAAAGATAAAGATTTCCTTTTGTTTTTTTGTCAAAGACAAAGTAGATTTTTACCTTTTTACCTTACACTACTCTAACATATAGAGAACATAATAATAATAGTAATAATAATAATAATATTAATAATTGCAGAAGCCTCTATTCTATGTTAAACTATACTGTAGACCAGGGTTTTCCAACTCATTTTAGTTCAGGGGCCACATTCAGATTAATGGGATTTCAAGCAGGTTGGAAATATAATAGCATAATAGCCTATAAATAACTCAATTTTTTTTCTACTTGTTTTCATGCAAAAAAAAAGCGCAATTTTAATTATATTATGCCTCAGTTTCTAATTTACACGTGCAATATAACTTACAAATCTCGAGCTGTTTTCAGGCCAACAGGGAGCTGGTGCCGATGCCAGTTCCTGCGCCGAATCTCAAACCAGCTGACGTGTTCACACCAAAAATCAGAATGATTGGGAAACAAAAATTTGGTTTCATAGAAGCGCCAACTTAAAATTGTTTTATCTAAGTGAACCGTGACAACATGAGTGGACGTCACCAGGCCGAGCCGGGTCATAAGTGGAAAATTAAACAAACCAAGAAAACCTGAGTGTGGAAAATGGACGAGAAACCAAATTGAAATGTTCTGTGTTGCATTAACTGAAAACCATCTTTTTTCTCCTACAACCTATGCCATCATACATCAGTCCAATTACATCTATGCTAAGTGACAAGGGACAAAGTAGTAGCAGTAGCAAATCTCCCTTTTTTTTTCTGTTTTTGGTGGCAAAGTAACACCCTCTGTCGATTGTGTGACAGTTTAACTGGTGTGGGAACTGGCTCCAACACTGGGCTAGCTGGTCTGAAAACAGCTACAGTGGATTTAAAAAGCCTGGAATCATTTACAAACATTTAATATTCCAACGGTTGTTCAGATAAGTCACATTACGAGAGGATAATTTGTAAATGTTGGAAATTTTCATCATGGTATTTTGCTTTTTCGACACAAAAACAGACAAAAATTTTGAATAGTCATCATTTATGGGTTATTAAGTTATTATTTACTTGTTTGATCCATTTGAGAGGTGATCTAAAATGAGTTTGACATCCTTGACTGTTAATGTCTTCAGTGTCATTTTTTTTTTTTTTTTACTTTGCTAATTTATCCCTGATTAGACCCGTTGGCGAACCAGTTCTGGCCCATGGACTATATGCATGACACCCCTGCTGACATAAAAACATCTGCAAAATGACAACATACTTTCCATACGGTTTGAGTGAAATGGAATAAAAGAAGAGTAAAGTTGCATTTTCATTCTGGACTTCTCTCATCTGTGATATGTAACAGCAACTCGAGGCATCAGAAAAAGATGAATCAGTCCCACACACATCACATACTGCCGTGATGATCATCAGCAGCCCCGTCACAGCTAACAGAGCTGACTGTTAAATATCTCACCTTCTCTCACACTCCTGTTCTCACCACAGAGAAAGGCCTTGGGACTTGGGGACTTTATGTAAAACTGATCTGTCACCAGTTGGCGAGGCGGCTCAAAGCCACCACCCCTTCCGTCAAAGCCTGGTTGTCACAGATTTTGACGTCATACGAGAGAAGGTCAAGAATGGTCTCATGTGATTTTAACTGTCACCTCTACATTTGGGGTAGATGGAGCTCAGTCGGCTGCTTGGTTTCAGTTCCTTAGATTCAATCAGGTTTCATTAAAGCTGAGAGCATGTTGTTTTTGGTGACGGGGGGAAACTGGGAGCTCAGTCTTCAGATCAAACCTACATGTTGTTTTTTCACTTAAGCAACCTCTGAGCCTCATCCTGAGAGTTTTTAGCTGAATAACATGTTTTTTCAACAAACTACAAAATATTTATTTTAAAAAAAGGTAGTGAAACATGTCTTGCTAAAATGTATTTTGCAGAGAAAACAGGCTACATAAACCCTCAAAAACCTAAACAACCTCCATAGACCAAAAGCATCTACTGATCTAAAATGTTTAATAACCTCTGATCCACTAAGTCTATCAATATGAAATGAATAATTCAGGTAAAAGGCTGTTTCTCAGTGTTTCTTGTTCATCAGATATGACCCATTTGGATATTCAGAGGCTCCATAGTGAACATGGAACATCTTTTTTCCACTGGACGTATGGGCAAAACTTTGCTGATATTTACTAAATGTGAAAAAAAAAAAAAAAACAGTTGTGTGTAATGTCGGATTTGCCATTAGATCACAAATGTAATGATTTGCATATTTATTATGCATGAGATAACACAAGAAGTCATTCCATAAACATGTCAACAAATGTAAATATCGTGTTGATTTTCAGATATATTCATTCATTCATTTTCTGAACCCGCTTTATCCTCACTAGGGTCACGGGGGTCGCATGGAGCCTATCCCAGCTACT
>JAQQZY010045885.1:0-10638 GCA_030068375.1 Ostorhinchus rueppellii | reverse complement strand
GATTGAATGAAGATGGGTCATTTGGACCCAGAGGACACGGGTGGAGACAGAATAGGAGGACAACAGGAGGGTTAAACACACCATCACATGATTCAGGTGTTTCTGAAGTAAATCTACACATTTGTGTGTTTCTTCGTTGCTGCTGGACTTTTTATCTGTTTACCTCCATCTGACCCAGGATTCAAACTGAATTATGAATAAATTTCTCCTACCCCTCCATTTGTAGTGTGGTCCTGAAATATCTCCATTTCGAGGGCCAAACAGCCCTCCTCCTTAGCCCCTCCCCTCTGACTCACATATGGCTCATTAGGACACCGTCTCTGGCTGCAGTGACAGTCCGATCTGTTCCACCCTTCTCTGTCACCTTTGCCCTCGCTGTAGTCTGTGGAAGAAGCCGGTGGATCTTAGTGTTATCTCCAGATGTTCCTCTCATGCCCACACGGACCCGCTTGGCTTTACAATCCATGTAATTTAGTCGTACTGCAAAAGCTTGTAAGAGCGAAGAAACAATAACATCGTCCCCACGGCGCCATGTTGGATTGTTTGGGGAGTTGAATTTTGGCGTTAACTCAGTGTTCCACGTCACAGTAGGATGCCAAACTGCAGCAGTCAGCTCTGCCCCTGGCAACTGCTTAGCAACATGAATTAAATCAGTCCCTCCTGACTTTAAAAAAAAGGGGGATTTTAAAGAAAAAACCTATTTAATGTGGATATGGGACTATTCATCAACAGTAGGAACCAAACGGTCCAGTTGAAAACACACAGATGCTCTGAGACTTTCCAGTATCATAATACAGATTATTCCATGTCACTACTGGAGTGTTCAGTATTTTGTATCGGTACAGTAACAGACAGCTGCAGAGCATCACGGTTACCAGGGTAATTAACTTCTGCCTGCATGTGACGATATCCATGTTACGGATGTTTGGTCCTGCTGACCCGTCCCATCAACTGAACTTCTGTCTCAAAGATACTGTCAGTATTTTCTAGAACTCACTCCTCATTGGTCTCATTAGTTTTACTTGGACCTCCGAAAAAGTGATATGATCCGTCTTTAAATCAGTGATTGTTTGTTTTTGTTTTTTTACAGCGGAGTACCCCCTGAAATAGACTTTTTATCCAAGGACCCACAACTCTCACTTTAGCATTTTTATTTTTTTTTTAGCAAGATTCAAGATTCACTTTATTGTCATTGCACATTTTTCAGAGCAACGAAATTACCTTCCAGTTACAACCGACTAAGACTATATTAACAACAGGACATACATGGGCATACAGATACAGTTGGACTGACGAATCACAATGAAAATGCACACCGTGTTTGTAGAATGAAACTCAAAAATGGAACATTAGGATATGATCCGAGAAAAAAACACAAATATCATCCTGTAGTCGAAAAACCCTGCAGGCTGTTATTTGTGGAAAAAAACACGCCTCCACATGAAGCCCTAAAAGACAGCCGTTTAAAACACAGGATGTGGGTAGTGGGGTACGGGCAGGGGCGTGACCCACTGATGAACGAGACGGAGGTGTGGTATTTAAGCTTTTTCATCCTCCAAACCCAGACACATACTCTTAACGAGTACAAACACTTAAGTATTTTTGACTGAAAAAAAAGGAGTCTGTTTACATTTACAACAGTGTGTAAACAAACAACATACAAACAACAAATCTTTATAAGTAAATTTTGTGTAAAATCAAAATTGAAAAGTGCCCTCTGTCATTGATAAGAAAAATAAACAAATTGGTCATTAATGAATAAATAAACCTTTCATCAACAAAAAAATAATCATTCAAATAAACTCATCCTGAAGAATATGAAATATAAATGTTCTTTAAATGTGACCAAAGCTTCAACAAGATGACAGACAATAAAACTATTATATGAACGTATCTATGTGTTTTATATTTCAGCATTATTAATAATCATCTTTATTCATTTTGTATTCAGTACATGATGACTTCTTTAGTGTATTTATCCCCAAAACTTTCAAGTACCCCTGCGGGTACTCGTACCCTCCTTTAAGAAAGACTGCTTCAAATGATTGTTTCATTATTATGAAATAGTCAAGTGAACAGACGGTTTGATTGGACTTTGACTGGTGGGATTATCAGTTTGTTCACCTGCCAATTCATACTTTATTCAGTGAAATGTTCCTCAGACGGCTCACCTGGAGCTGTGGGTGATAAGTTGCACTACATTATCACTTTGTTATGCAAATATTTAAATGCATGTATACTTGTCACATCTGATTATAACTCTGTTATGGGATTTTTACTCCACCTTCTCAAGGGGAGGAAAGGGGGATTCTTTTAGGTTTGGTTTGTTTGTTTGTTTGTTTACACTTCAGCAGCAAAACTATTGGCTGAATTCAAATCAATTTGGTTATAGATTAGCAGTGAACCAATATAGTTATAGCTCCATCTTGGTAAAAGTAGATCACAGTTCAGATTTTTTTAAATGAATTTTAAAATCTTTTTTTCTCATTTACTTTTAATGGGTGGAAATTCAAATGTCTATAAAAACATCAATTTTGTTTTAGTTTACTTCAAACTTGTCACATATTTAGAGGTAGTTAATATGCCATGAGCATAGACATGATGACGTCAGCTGGATGGATGCCAAAAAAGCCACAGTATGTATGGGGGGCGGGGCTTGTGGCTGGAACCACTGGTTCTGGTCGTGTAAACAGGTCATTTCATGGTGGTAGTTTATAGTTTGCTGTCAAACCACTGGAATCACAGGATGCTGGAAGGCAGTGATGGTATTTTTGCCCAAAGATGCCAGAAACAAATGCCACACTACCTCTTTAAGACAGCTCTGTCTGTTTTTCTTTTCTTTCTTTTCTTTTTTTTTTTTTTTTAATAAAACCAAGTCTCGTGGCCATTATTTCTGCGTGATTCCTGCCACTAATGAGCAGGGCCTGAGTGGGACTTTAGAGGCAGCTATTTATAGTCCTATTGAGACATGAGTTCAAGGATAGAAAGCACTTTAACAACTTTCAGTCTGTTTGCTACAGAACAAAGGATCACATTTTAAAGTTGGGCAGAAGGGATATGTGGGTTCGATGTCCATACTGAATAAGTTGATTAGAAAATCAGACCAGGGGAGCACTGCCTGTGCACTGGAGCGCTGCTTTGGGGGGGGATTGTTCTGCAGTTTTCAGACACATTTATGTGACACAGACAGAATGGTTATGCACATGGACAAAAGTGTTGGTACCCCTCTGTTAATGAAAGAAAAATCCACAGTGGTCACAGACATGATTTGAACCTGACTAAAATGATAATAAATACAAATTCCCAAAAAAAATTAACTTGTGTAAAATCAGACCTTGCTTTTGAATTGTGGTTCAACAGAATTATTTTAAAAACCAAACTCATGAAACAGGCCTGGACAAAAATGATGGTACCCCTGGAAAAGATGGAAAATAATGTAACCTAATTAACCACACCACAGGTGTCTACAAACTTGTAATCAGTCAGATGATCTATTTAATGGCTGACAAGTCGTCACTGCTGTTTGGTGACATGGTTTGTACCACAGAAACATGGACCAGAGGAAGCCAAGGAGACAGTTGTGTCAGGAGATTAGAAAGAAAATGATAGACGAGCATGTTAAAGGTAAAGGCTAGAAGACCATCTCCAAGCAGCTGGATGTTCCTGTGACTACAGTTGTACATATTATTCAAAAATTTAAGACCCACAGGACTGGAGCCAACCCCCCTGGACGTGGCTACAGGAGGAAACTTGATGAAAAATGGAAGAGACAGATAATGGTAACAAAAGACCCCAGAACAACTTCTAAAGACTTTCAAGGTGAATTCCAAGGTCAAGGTGCATCACTGTTGAAAACAAATCCTAAATAAGCCAGACTGGAATTTGCCAAACTACATGTTGATAAGCCACAAAGCTTCAGGGAGAATGTCCTGTGCACAAATGAGACAAAACTGGACCTTTTTGGAAGGAACATCAGCTCAATGTTCATCCCAAGAACAGAACACTGTCCCTACTGTGAAACACGGAGGAGGTTCTGTGATGGTCTGGGGCTGCTTTGCTGCATCCTGCTCAGGGTGTCTTGAATCTGTGCAGCGTACAAAGAAATCTGAAGACTATCGTGGTAATCTAGAGCAGTGTTTTCCAACCTTTTTGAGCCACAGCACATATTTTATGTTAGAAAAATCACAGGGCACACCACGAAGGTCAAAGTATTCTGATACGACTCAAAATATTTCCTCTCCTGTTGTTCTTTCTGGCAATTTGCTGCAAAACAGAATTTTTTTCTGATGCCGTCTCTGTCTACAAAGCGCACATTTGCTAGTTGTGCATGTTCACTAATATCTGTGTATTTGTCGAGTTGCAATGCAAATTTCCCACTGTTGTGCAACTTTTTCAGAACACTTTTTCAGTGTCTGCAGACATATCATCAATACGTCTGGGAATTGTAGTATTTCAGAGTGGGACTGGGGCTGTTTCTTTAACGGCGTTAGGGCCGAGCATCTCTTCTTTGGATTTAGTGATGACTTCAGTACCTTGTTAGCTTTCAGAACTTCCTCACTTGTCTTGGTGGTTTTCTTCAACGCTGCCTGTTTCTCATCCGTTTACGCAGATGAACAAAATAGTCTGTGTTCTTACCTCGAAGTGAAGAGTGTTTAGTTTGGAGATGGTGTTTCAGTTTGCTTGGACCCATGACACTGTTGGACAGTCGCACACCAGGCAGAACGGAATAGGCTCGGTTGGTTCTCCAGTTAAAGTGAATCCAAACGCAGCAGAACTTCCATTGTCTTGACCTCGGCTTCTTACTTTCTTCTGACCACTGCTCATACTTGGGCCTTCATGTGGGTCAGAATGTTCTTCAGAACCAGAGGGTCCTGATTGAGTACTTATTCTTTTTAAATATTTATCCATCGTGTATCACCGCCGCTGTCTCACCTGAAGTGTCACCCTATCCTCTGCTGTTTGAGCAGTAGGTAGATTCACAGGTTCATTCACTACCTGTTGCCATCTAGTGGAAGAGCATTTAACTGTCCTACCTGTCATTATGTGCTATCTGCATAGATAGACGTACTAAAGCACATTATTTGCATTGAGTAAACAATTTTTGGTGAATTTGGGGTGAGATTGGGCATTTTTCCACGGCACACTTGATGATCTCTCACGGCACATTAATGTGCTGTGGCACAGAGGTTGGGAAACACTGTTCTAGAGAGAAATGTGCTGCCCAGTGTCAAAATGCTTGGTCTCAGTCGCAGATCATGGGTCTTCCAACAGGATAATGACGCAAAACACAGATAAAAACACACAAGAAAGGCTAAGAGCAAAACGTTGGACTATTCTGAAGGTTCCTTCTATGAGCCCTGATCTGAATTGGATTGGATTAGGTTAGATTAGATTCTATTAAATTAGATTACAATAGGTTAGGTTATATTAGATTAGATTAAATTGGATTAGGTTGGTTTAATTAAATTAAATTAGCTAAAATTAGATTAGATTAGATAAAATTATGTTAGTTTATATTAAATTACATTAGATTAGATTAGACTTTGTTTACTACAGCAACAAAAAATGTGCATCATAAAGATAGTGTAAAAGACAAACATTACAAACACATACTAATAACGGTCGTACTAGAACTGTGTAGACCATATTTACATATTTGCACAGAGAACTGACATTTACACACACATACATTTCATTTAAGTGTAACTTGACCCCCATTCACTGCCACGTCTGACGCCACCCACTGTATGATACTGAAAATAGCTGCAAAGTCAGTCAGAGAGGTGGTGAGGAGGAGCTGGATGTGACAGCAGGAGTTCAGGGACGTCAGCAGGACAGAGAATCCAAACAACCACGTGACACCATGTATTAGCCTGGATTATTGTTCGGTTTCATCATCTGAAACGGGTCCACATTAAGATCACAGTATTACCACTTTTCTGTCAAATGCAGGGAACTCGAGTGTCGTCAAACCAACCTGCCCCCCCCACAACCCTAACAGTAGATCTGTGTGTTCTCCATCATCTGGTCCACTGGCCTTCTGTGTGACTTTGTGTGTTTTTTTATACATTCATTCACATCCACACCAACAAACAAACTTGTGCCAAAAAAAGTTATAAATGATTTTTGTCTCCATGTTTCAAATGAATGTAGTTGTGTAGAGAGCCCAGAGCTGTACACTGGCTTCACTTCGCCATCAGAAAAGAAACAATGTTTGACTGTGTGTGAAGCACAACTGGGCCACACACACATTAGATATGTTAAGAATGGTAATTAAGTCACAAAATTCAACATACGGCTCAAAAAGGGTTGGAAGAACCTGCAAAAACCACATTTAGGCTCCGTTCACACAGCAGGTCTTAATACACAATTCGGATTTTTTTGCGAAATTTTGAGTCTGAACTGAATGTGACACTGAAGTGACCCACATGCGCAGAAGAGGTCCTGATGTCATCCAGGACCATGGAGCACACAATGTGTTTACGGAAGTAAATGTGGAGGGATCTGGTGTCAGTGTGTGACACTGATACAGTTTGTCTCAAACTGAAGTCAGCACCAGTCAAAGAATTTAAGTATTAGATTAAACGGAGCAGAGGCAGGTTTATTACTGTGGCTGCTACGTCTGTACAACGGAGTATTTGAATGTGGAGTCAGAGTCAGGAGTGGTGGGATAGTGACGTTAGCTTCACTGACACACATTTAAGTCAGAATTTTCCAATGACAAGAAAAACATTTAATCTACCTGTGAGCGCCTCTGGAACACTGTCATGATCAGACACTCATCTACGGTGATTTCAATGACATAAAGGTCGGATAAATGCGACCTGGCCGTTCAGACTGACGTCACATTGCAAAATATCTGATACGTATCGGATTTAGTTCCACATATGAAAGTGGCCTGGGTCAGATTTTAAAAAATCAAGTATGTGCTGTTCAGACTGTCTTTAAAAGGTCAGATACAGGTCAAATAGAGGCAAAAAGTGGGATTTGGACAACATTTAGCTGCAGTGTGAACAGAGCTGTAGTCTTATCGTTGGAGCCCTGACAGATGTGCAGATCTGAACCGTCTGACACAGTGTAGTCTGTAGTTAAAATCATTTGAAGTAATTAGTTAAATGTAATGAAGTTCAGGCCTGTGCCCACAAAGTATAAATGCCAGTGCACTCACATTTAAGTCATAAATATCACTTGGGTGGTGATGTCCCTTTTGAATTATGACCACAAAGTTCCAGCGTTTTCTGGCCTCACAAACGCCTTACACATGAAAAGGGCTTTATTTTATTACATCTATTTAGCATTCCAAAATGCTGGCTGGTGATGAGAGCGACATAAACAAAAAAAATCAAAGCAGCACAATGCACCTTTGGTTGTCGGCAGCTCTGAATCATCTGTTTAACACTTTATAGCTCACTAAACAACCTTAGTGTGTTACTGGACAGAACAAGACTGTTATGTTTTATTGTTATGTAGAAAATCAAGGTCAGTGAAGTTACCATATTTGATTCCTTTTCTGTATGTAGCAAAAAAAAAACAAAAAACAAAACAATCCAAGAAGTAAATATAAATATACAAGAAAAACTAATTAAAGGTGAAAAGAACGTGTCTTTGATAACATTAGACCAACATGTGTGATGGTCCAGACCCCAGTCCACATCCACACGGTCCATTTGAACAGCATTAGTACCATTACTTCATTACATCAGTACCATTACTTCATTACATTAGTACCATTACTTCCTGGTACCAAACAGAGCAGGTCCACTCATTGTTCTTGCTCAGGTGGACCTTACAGACCCTGGAGACCACATTGGAGCTCAGATTGGAGACTCACTGTCCCACCTGGAACTGTTTATGTTACTGTCTTGGAATGTATTCCAAAATTACCAAAAATAGTCACTTGCCCAATACAGGGTTAAAATATCCAAATTTAAGTACCATCAGTGAACATCTCTTAAATATGTTGGTTGTTATTGGCTCATGTTTGTATTTTTGAACAGCTGTTACCACATTCCTTTACCTTTTACATGGTGAGATGAGACACATAGTAGAGATGGTTAAGACTGATTAACGGCCTTTAATAGGATATGAAACAAACTGTCAGTATTTGATGCCTTTTCACCATTAGTGACTGATGGGTAATATTAAGCCTCTACAATTTAAGGCGATTAAACCAACCCTCCTACTGAGTATTTTTTATCATTTGGTTGATGTTCACCTCCACATGTATTGTATAATTACTGTAAGGTTGGTGTCCAGGGATTCAGGCTGTATTATTATTTTTTAAACTAATTTTATTAATCACCAAACTCAAACACTGATCACATACAGTCATGAACAGTCCATGACAACATTTACCATTCTTAGTCACTGTACCAGTTAATTTCCAAGTAGGAAAGGAAGAACATGAATTGCACAAACCAACGCTATAAAGAGGGAGAGAAAAAACAAAAAACCCAAAACATATAAACAAAGCCCCGCCCCCAAATATCCTGTTTACATATTCTGTTGTTCCAACAGATATTACGCCACAGATTTCCACCTTCCCATAAAAGTATCCTTTTTCCATTGTAATTGTGCTGTTATTTCATCCATTCTGTACATTTGTCTTCCAGTCCATTGTTGGACTGAAGACGGTGATTCAGGATTTATTTTGTTCAGTACATGTCAAATTAACACTTACCCTGATTGTAACAAAGTCAAGAGTTGAGGCTATAGAATCTGTGGGAAACACCGGTATTTGACAATAAACCCTGTTTTCACCAGATGAAATATGATGACAGATGAATCTGATGTCATCAGTGAAGCAACATCTCCAAGCCTCTCTGTTCCACAAAGAAGTAGAACCTACTCTGATGGAACATACAAATATACGACCATGTTAGTGTGCTCAGGTCTGTGGCTCACAGAATAGACTTTAAAACAGCTCTGCTGCTGGACAAGTCTGTCCATGGTCTAGAACCAAAGGACATCTGGGACATGGTGGTCCCATAGGAACCATCTGGGACCTGAGAACTTCAGGGACTGGTCCTCTGCTGGTGCCCAGAGTCAGGACTAAACATGGTGAAGCTACAGTTCAGTTCCATGATCTAAACTGTGGAACAGTGACACAGACCTGGACTGTGACAATGTTTAAGGAGGGTTCTATCTGACCTCTGACCTTTTACCCTATTTTAATTGATTATTATTCATGTTTTACTGATTATGGTACTATGTTATGTCTTTTTAACGTCCCTCTTTTCCATTTGTGTCAAACACTGTGAATTGCCCTGTGTCTGAATTGGGCTGTACTAATACATTTGCTTTGCCTATAACAGTGGCTGCTAACCACAGGTGTTGAACTTGTATTTAACACCCTAACTGTCATGAAACACATGAGCGGTCAAAACCTCCCATCAGGGGGTAGATTTTCAACACACTGAAAATGGAGTCTGGACAAAGGTAATTGTGTAATTTTAACTGAGTGTCACCAATAACTGGAAAATATCAGCTAAAGCTGAGCAGCCATTGGCTCCAAACAGCTGCCATTATATCCTTTAAACCTCCATTGGTCTACTTCTGACACACAGACTGTTCACCAGCATAAAGGGGCAGAATAAATAAGTTAAAGTTGTCCATTGGAGTGACTCATTTGGCCCCAGCAGGCGAAGGCTTAGCCAGCTGGTAGCCACTCTCCACCACCTTTCCCTCCAACCCTGGCACACTCCCCCCTCAGTGGTGCAAAAAGAGAGGCATTTGGACCCTGCCCTAATCTACTGTATCATTCATGCTCTGCTGTCACACATCAGGCTAAATTCACACAGCGTCCACAGTGTTGATGAGGGCTCGGTGTGCCAAATTCTGAATTAAGATAAAGCTGTTAGCTGACATGGAAACTCAAACAAGAGCGGATAATCACATAGAGGAAAGCAAGAAATGAATGAGCTTTAAAGTATTACACTGTGCGGCCACTGGCTGATGTAGTCACAAATTAATTTCCTGTCACTGCTGATGAAAAACTCTAATAGTATGTTTGGTAGAGCTTTTGCTTTAATTGTGTTAAAGTGCCCACTCAACACACATTGAAATGTCCCAGTGAAATGACCCTTTGGAAATAGAAGACAATGCACTGGCAGAAATCGAGATCCAATGTTCATTTACGGGACTCTACCACGAAGATGGAGTTAGGGTTACGCTAATTAAAAAAAGTGTGATGCCAAAATGGACGTTTTAGACCCAGTCCTAATCTGTCCCCAGTGACGGCTGGTGAAATGATTGTTTAGTGACGCAGCATCAAATGCCATCTTTCCACTATGTGGTACCGACTCGAGTCAACTCGGCCTTGTTGCGTTTCTATTACGAAAAATGACCTGGAATCTGGAACCAGTACTAGTTTTTTTGGTATTACCTTCGCCGAGGTAACCTGATTCCTTCATAAGCCTAGCTCTGCTGAAGCGGGGTTCTCATTCAAAAACATTCGCCCTGATTGGAGAAACCACTTACCTTGTCATTTTGAATGCCGTCCTACTTCAACGAATCACATCGAGAGCAGCTCATGACGCAGATCGCGAGCCCCGTGGGGGTGGGGGCATTCGGCAAGGGTACGGAAAACACAGCAGCATGTTGAAGGAATGCTAACAGTGTAGCAGTAGGAGCTAACAG
>JAQQZY010045813.1:0-10641 GCA_030068375.1 Ostorhinchus rueppellii | reverse complement strand
AGATAGATAGATAGATAGATAGATAGATAGATAGATAGATAGATAGATAGATAGATAGGTAGGTAGGTAGGTAGGTACATGCATGTATAGATACACAGAGAGAGAGTAACCTTTCTTTTTGTTTTATATACTGCAGATGAGGCACAGAAAACCGAGACAAGCAGAGGCTGGTTGCGTTTCTACTTCAACAGACAGCCCATCCAATCGAGCTTCCAGGTTGGTAACATCGTAATTCCCGACTGCTGTCTTCATGTGTGTTGTAGTGCTCTCTTCCATATCCCATTTACTGCAATGTCTCAGTCCTCAGTACCCACAGAAGTTGGCAGCTGGTTGTCTCTGTTTGCGACATAATGACTATCGAGCTGATGCCATCTGTTTCATGTGATCCTAAAGATGGGATCAGCATTTTTCATAGTTGTACTGGTAAAGGAATCCAAAGTGTTGAGGTAAACACAGGCTTATATTCATCTGTTGTAATGAAATTTCATAGAAGGCATTATTACACATTTAATAGTGGGAGGTGATAAATGTCAATAACTGTTCGTGATGAGCTGTATGTATCAGACAATTTATTAATCAGACCTTTTCATCCTTCTTTCATGTTTAAATGAATCACTCAAAAATTGTGATTATTCTGTTTATTACTGTATTGATTGTAATTACAGCTGTACAGATACAATTTGAACAATTAAAATGTATGATTAATGTAGAAAAAGTCATCTGAATCCACCTATATGGTTATCTTTGTGTTGTGAGTAAGTCTGCCATGTGTACAGATTGTGTCACATTAATGGGAGGCTTTTAACAGGAAGCTTAGAGTAACATATCTTAAGCTTATGAGAGACTGAGCTGTTAAGGTCCATAGTAGACTGAACCCATGGTGCTTTACTGCTGAGTTACTATACAGTCTGCATGAGTAACAGATGCATACCATGTCAGTAAATAGCATTCATTTAAAGGGCCCATTTTGCTACTATTTATGGACTGAAGGTTGAGTGCTTTTGTCCGTACAAAGCAAGATTTTATTTTTTTTTTTACCTGCATTCATTGCTGAGAATGGCCAGTTTATGCTCGTTGACAGAGATAGGGCTGACTCAATTGAAGATCCGCCTTTGATAGTGTTTCCCTCCAATTGCATGGTTGACCCTCAAGGGAGGTCATGGATCTGAGGTAGAGGGTGGTTTTTATGCATTTTCCAATCAGTGACAGTGTTATACCCCAGAGAAAGTAGGGAGCTACCATGGCAAGAAAGATAAGATATGCATTCTGTTATGTGGATGATGTGCTCAACCAGGATTTTACACAACAACAAGTCTATATTAATGGCTAATGGCTAAGTAAATGAACTAGTGACATTCTCATTGTATTTGTTGACCAAAGTGTGATGTTCTCCACTGGGGAAAATATGAGAAATACTTTAGCAGGATTTATCTGAATTTTCTCTTTGTTTTCATGGACTTTAGGTGCTGTTTGAGTTCTAGTATTTTATGGAAGAATTATTTGTGTAATTATGGTAGTTATAGGTTTTAAAATAAAACAAATTCTATATGTAACATAATTGAGGACCTTTTTTTTTAAAGAAATACATGTGTACAAAAATTAGGAAATGCACCAAAACATAAAAAAAGCAGAGAAACAACTGCAATCATTAAATCTAATAAAATTAATTTTAGCCATCTTTATGCTCTCTACAGTGTTTTTACTTGAATTTAGCTCAGGTACTCCCTGAAATGGCTTCGGTGCTGCACCTAAGCATCATACAGTTATGGAAATCACTGACTTAATTTACATTTGTGCTGTATCAAAATGTAGGACAAGCCATCTGTACTTTTTCTGTAAAGGAGAAAGGACATTAAAGAGCTGCAAGCGCCTCCCCTATTTAGATGTCAATTGATATTGATGCTGTTGGTTTTTTTTCCCCTGTATCTTATTCTCTACTGTTGATTAAGTCCTAGTGACAGAAAGGGGTTAGTGTCCCATCTGTGTGAGCGTGTGCACTTGACGGTGGTGGGGTGGGGGACTGTAAAGGGCTGTTTTGTGAAGAAGGCAAGATGACCTAGAAAACAAGGTTTAATACGATAATGGACCTACAGGGGGTTGTAGTAGAAGCCTAGGGAATAAGATTAGGACAAACCAGTGGACTATTTTTAAAATCCGACCTAAGTGTTTCATTTAAGGTGTCCAGATGTGGGTTAAGAAAGGCTCATCTGCTCAATGTATATGCATTTTGACTGAATTCATATTATCTGATTAACAGAAACTCCTGGGAACCCACTGACAAGACTGAAAGGCAAGCTAAATTCAGCAGTAAACCCAGCACCACTGGTATGACACATCATCAGTATCACAGGAGCAAAGAAAACTACACGAAGGTAGTGTGTATTAACGCTGCACAATATATTGCATATATTGCAAAAATATCATTATCGAAACAATAGAGTGTGCAATATCGCAAAAAACGTACAATAATTCATCTTATTTTATTTTTATTAACTTGCTGTTTTACACATCATGGGGTACCAGAGTGGTTTTCTCTATCACTCTAACATGCCTTTTTTTTTTTTTTGCAAAAAAACTGAAATAATGCTACTGCTGCTGGTTGAATGCAAGTTTACATGTTATTAATGTTGAAAAGATGTGAATATTTTCAGAGCACAACTTTGGCCAAGGCCTGAACACTTCTATTTACAGATTTTATTTTTATCAGCAGTATTTACTAAACCAGGCAGCCAATGGAATATTTTTTTCTTAAAGCTCATACATGGTGGTACTCTGGCACTTTTGTTATTATGAAATACATCCATGTCATTTACGCGTTGTTCTATGTGAATAAAA
This sequence comes from Ostorhinchus rueppellii, assembly GCA_030068375.1. Taxonomy (NCBI): domain Eukaryota; kingdom Metazoa; phylum Chordata; class Actinopteri; order Kurtiformes; family Apogonidae; genus Ostorhinchus; species Ostorhinchus rueppellii. The sequence continues at coordinate 7,806 of JAQQZY010045813.1, read as the reverse complement.
TGACAAAATATTTGACTATTTGTGTCCGAAAGTCTGTGGTAGCAGCATCAGCAGGTTTTTGGACAGAATTGTGCAACTGATCGTAGTAGTTCAGTATTTTGTCTTAAATTCTGAATAACTGAGTCAGCATACAAACAATAGGCTCATTTTAACATTGTTAAGGAACATTTTTCTTTAGTGAAATTATTATTTCTTTAGGTGAACGAGAAATATCACAGTATTATTTTTATCGCAATGCTGCACACCTACTGTATATTGCAACTTTTGCCAATATCGTGCAACCATAGTGTGTATGGCTTTGTATAGTCATGAGTGTGTCAGAAAGATGGTGTAATACCTGTCTTTACATTACAGGTGAATACTGAAACGCCGTCTGATGAGTATGGAATTCCTTCTCGTCAACTGTCCCTTCGGTCCAGTTTTACATTTCCCTCTGCATTCATTCATCCACCACGTAGGTTACTATGGTACTAGGAAAAGTAGTAAATACTGTGGAAAAGAATTGATGAAAAATAAAAATAGACTGGGGAGAGGGAGATGTCAGAAGTTCTGTAATACCTCTGGGATATGAGCTTTTTTTTTAGGCCTGGAGTGCTTTTTTTTTTTTTTTTTTTTTTATTACCCTGCAGCATTTTACATAATGCAACGGGCACAACAAATGGTGGCAGCGGTGAGTTGTGTCTCTCAGAATGTCACCGGTACTACAGAGGAAGCATGATCTATAGATTCAGTCTGGTGAAGAAAGAAAGTCCTGGAAACCATACATGACTCTGGACAGCCTCTTCTTGCCTGCTGAATTTATTACCATAGCACAGTAATGCAGTATGTTGGTAAGCTTACTGTAGAATTGTAGTGTTTTTTCATTGACAATACAACCACTGCAGTGCTTTGTAATGCAAATGCAACACTGCCCACAATATGTTCTATTTCAACAACTTCATTTAATTTGGTTGAGGAACAGAATTGGTAAAACACTGATTGTTATTATGCATCCAAACATGTAACATATTTCTTCATGCTAAAAAAAAATCCACCTACCTAATTCACAATCCATCCTGCTTTGGAAACAGCATTTTTCAGCTGTTTATGCTTAGCTTTAGTCATGGGTATCATTTGGTATAGGGATGATATAAGAGCTTGATTTAATACAGAAAAAGTTTTCAAAAGGCTTTTTTTTCATACATCAAACAAAAAAATGAATCACATACACACAATCAGAGATAGCCCATCTCAAACTAACAAGTGCTGCAACATGTACAGTACAGATTTGACTAATATATTAGGAAAATAAATAGCATGTATTATATGTAATATATAAAGCTTATTCATACAATACATACACAAATATCTGACATAAAAGAACATACATGCTTAACAGATTCAAACTATTCAACCAGCCTTTGGTTTCAGGATGCAAAGATCAGTTTTGTATGAAGACGCAACATATTTTCGAAAACTCAGCCAAATATCAATGCTTTCCTAATTCTAATGAGGGGGATTTTATCACTTACCTATAAACACCTGTAGGAGTCAGGATATTAACTCCTAGAATTGTATATGTTGTATACAGAATATCCATCATGCAACCCCAACCACCATTTGACAACTGATAAATGGCACAAAAAAAAAAATCCTAAAATGAAAAATTATCTCCTTGTAAATAAAAGTCCAGGCACTGAATCCATTTGCATGTAATGGGGATGCAATTACATGAATGACAAAACAGAATTTGATTTTCTATTTTGTTTCACAGGAATTTTTCTGAGAATGTGAGTTGTTATAGATGATTGCTTATTTGGGTTTCTTGATGTTCAGAGAGAGAAGTTGTATCATGAACATCACAATATCAGTTTTCTGAATTTATCCCTGTAAGATGTCTCGTTCTTATGTGAATAGGCTCTATACTGTCATTCTTATTCCTATCCTTGTATCTGTAGGGAATCTTGGAAAATCTGCTTAAACATCACACGTTTTACATTTGATGTTATGATCACTAACATATGAGTTGCGGAGCAGGTTTAGGCTGAACACAGAGATATTCACATTAAGAAGACCCCAGGCCAGGAGAACCCCTGGGGGTCACATCACAATCATGCAGCTGCACAAATGACTAATGACATTCTGGCCGAGCGTGTGTTTGTAAAGCTGCAACACACGTCATGATAAATAAACCTCTACAGTTGAAGGACAGAGGTGAACATCAGCAACTGTGTGTGTGTGTCTGTGTGCACACGTGTTGGAGAGCATTGTATAGATCTATGTCTTCCTGCAGGCAGGTGTTGGTGGTGCCATCCAGGTGTGAGCCCCTCAGTGCTGTCAGTCTTCAGACTTCCTTTTGGCCTTTGTAGTGAATCACATGGAAATCCAGGAAGGCTCCCTGGCTCGAGCACACAGCTGAACACATGCCATATCTTCATCTTCAAAGCCTCCAAAATAGAAATGCCGGCTTACGCCCCCTTCTTACCCCTCACACACACACCCCCGGTGAGCCCCATACTGCCTGGTGAACCCGTGCCAGAGCCGCTAATGCAACCAAAATATCAAACATCCTGCAGACTTTGGCTTAGATCAGACATCCCCAGCTTTGAAGTGTATTTATGTAGCTTTTATCTAGGCCACTCCCCAATCTTTAAGTTATAGGCCCTGCCTCCTTTTGTGATGCAAATGTGTAACATGATAAAAATAGCCCTTGGAAGAAAGTGCTTGGATAGCAGATTGTGGTGCAAGAAATGTGCTGAACAGACCAACTATAGGGAATGGGGCAGAGGGAAAGAAGGAACATGTTGTTTCTTTTAAATTTTTTTGTTTGTTTTTCCATGAGGTCACATTAAATGTTTAACTGTGTTAGTGAGCAGACACTAGAGTGGAACGGTGTCATTGCAGGGTTGTACTTTCTGTGTCATCTATCAGTGCAGTAGAGCGCACAATGAAGGTGAGGTTGTCTGCTGCCCCGCCCTGCAGCTACAGTAGTGTGTTCTGCAGCCGGTTAGTAGGTCACTACAGTCACTTTAGCAACAGAGCTTATATGTGAGTGTCCTTTCTTGACAGTGAGACAGTGATCCAATTGTAAGGTGAGGGAATATGCAGTTTTCCAAAGTAATCATATCAATAACAGGTGCCCGCAAATTATGTTAGTGTAAGTGGTTGTTATTGTGACCTGAATCAGGGAGGGTTACGGCAATACAAATGTGACATTTAGTGATTAAAAAAAGAAACAACCCATTAAAAAAACAGTTGTTTTACTTTGTAATCATTTTATGTCCAGCTTAGTGCATGCATTTCTTGTTTTAAATCGATTACTTTAGAAGTATGGTCCCGGTACATTCACAGGTTTGAGTAAAACATTTTCTCAGGTACCATATGTGAAGCAACTAAAGCTCTTTGTGGGTGGTAGGGCAATGATAGGACACTGTCACTACAAGAAGAATTGTGCACATCTGTCCTTGCAGATTGCTGCACCTGAGTGCGGCAGACAGTAGCCTTTCCCTATGCAAAGAAAAGTCATAGTGCAGCAGAGCAGCAGCATGTGGTCAGATGTGAAATATCAACTCCATCTAATACCCTCCAGCTTATACCTCTGTGAAACATTAGCGTGAAAAAGAAAGCCACGCAAGCACAATTGGTGGCAATTAGCCCTTGGCCATTAGCTCTCTTATATGCTGCCAAGCATGGAACTTCATCCCTCTTCAAACACTCACTTGAAATCACCACAGGTACAAACAATTACTCACTCACGCTAACATCGATGGCATGTGTAGACAAGCTGGTGTTTACTTTGTTTGTGTTTGTTCCTATCCAATATGCACCATATAGCATCTACTAAGCACTATTACTGTCACAAGTAGTGGTTCCAGTTTGCTAGTACATTACATACAAAGAGTACTTGATTCCATAAACTCTTTGTTTTCTCCTCTGGACATCCAGGTTTCTAAGGTATCAAAGGGCCCACTGGGTCAGTCCAGAGTGAGCAGTTAGGCTCTCTTAGCTCAGTGGGGCAGGTATGCTAAAAGGAAGGACGTTCTACATTTCACTTACTAAGCAGGGGTCTTTTTAGTCTTTTTTTCATATTCAAGCTTGAACTTCCAACAGCTCTTATTATTCTTCCTCCTGTTATAGGCATTTTTGTGTTCTTAAGGTTGTTGAAAACTGCTCTGAGCCACTCTCACATTAGGGGTCTTCATGGAAAAAAAAAGTTGGGGATGGTATCCAGATGTGAATGTGTGCGTTTGTGCCTTGACTCTTCAAAGGACTTTCTCTGTGTGTTGCAAATGTGTATGTTGTGCAATATGGGTGATTTAGAACTCATTGTGTTGCACGGTCACGTAAAATTTGAGCATTATAACAAGTGGGGCCATTAACTGTGCACCCAACCGTTTGACTCGTTCTGTTTTATTGATAGGACTGGCTATATTTTGGTGCTCTGACATTTTGAAGTTGATCTGATTTCTCTACCTTAAAAGGAGTAATTTCATTATGCATCATGTTGGTAATGCGTAATGCTTTCAAAGGTTTGGCTCATGTTCCTGTGTTTTGTTCCCTGTGCGTTCACACTTTCCCACATCTTTCTAAAATATCCAAATATCAGGTTGCTTTAGTAGTAATTAAATTTTTCAAGTTTTTATCCAGTTAAATTGCTGAGTTGTTTACATATTTTGCTTATTTAATGCACTCAAAATAAGCATTTTGAAGCACATCATAAAGGCTTATGCTGCTGTGCCAGCACCAAAATGTATTTTGCTTACAGTCTCCTAAATGTTTTAAATGAAATATGAAGTAATTACAAAAAAAAAAAAAACCCAAAACCTCAACCCCGGCAAAAGCAGGGGATTCACTTAGTCAACCTGACAACACAGGGAGGTCAGATGTTACTATTACAGCAAATATCAAAAAAAAGTGAAAGATGACTGATAAAAGTAAAAGGATGTATATTGTTGACGTGTACTCTCTGTCTAGTCCAAGTGTGATTTTGGCAGTGAAAAAGACCACAGATAATTGGGAGTTGGACATCCAGAACTGGGGAGAAGACAAGGAAAGTTAAAGAAAACATACAAAAAGATTGTTATGGAGCGAGATAAAATATTGCAGTGAGGTATGTGTTTTAATATATCATTTGCAGTGTAGTACAACTGAGCCTGAATAAAGTAAATTACTCTTTGTATTTGCCCCAGACTTTATATACACTCCTTTCATGCCCTATATTCCCAATATGATGCTTTGTTTCAACAAAGACAGCTGAGCTTACCCAACTAAGACAAAGCGAAGTATCTGGTTTTGTGTGTCAAAACAGTTTTTTCCGCTTTACATGGTTTCTTACCAGATGATGTGGTTATACACAAGCTTGTTTCTCACCATAACACTAACATGGAAAAAGACGATGGAGCCTCTTTTAACTGTTTGAAGTTACAGAGCATGAAACTTTTTGAAAAACATCTGATATGTGTTTTTCACATGTTTAGTTTGTGTGTGGTTTCTTTATTTAAAATCCTAAGTTCTAAAGTTGGTTCCATATGAAGTCTTCGACTCAATAGTTCTATGAATTTGTGTCTATATTGTAACCTGCTTTGATAGTTTGTCCTTTCTTCTCCTCCCTTCAGCTCCGCTTTATCTGAAAGAGTCCCATATTTCCTGTAGTGGTACTTCAGGCAGGTAAGTGCATGATATCGTCCTATAATGAAACATACTACAGAGTTCTTTATGTTGTTGTTGCAGTGTAGAAGCATAGGAAAACCGCAGCTGGGACTGAGATGGTGTCAGGGAAATAGCAAACCAGTCTATTCAAAGATGTCTGACTCAGGTGCAGGAAACACAGAAGACATATTCAGCAAAAATGATGGGAAGGGAGAGCATGGAGCAAAAACATTACAGAGAAAGGACTTGAGATCATTTGTAAGACACTCACTTGTGCTGAAATGTTCAAACAGCATAATTGCTGTTGGAAGCACATTCTGATGTAGATCTGGTGGTTCTCATCTGACACCAAAAGACATCCCAGATTAAGTATTTTTGACAATAGTGCTTTCCTGTGGAGGTTCAGTTTCATTACAGGACACTGTGCTCTGTTGCTGAACCTGCAGCTGGACTAATAGCCAAATAAGGTAGAAAGCAAGACATCAACCTTGTTTGTGCCTCCTGTCTCCTGTTTATCAGTATCCAAGACAGCCTCCACTCCTCTCTTCCGATGTATGTCATAACGTGACTGCAAACTCCCCATTTTAGCTGTAATTTATGCTACACAGATCACAAGTGCTTCATGTTGTATACCAGCATTTTCTTGCTGTTACAGCTTCAGTCCATCTTTGTTTGCTGTTGAGCTTGTTTCCTTTGGATGTTGTCTGTGTCCAGCCTGTGAGCTCCATCCCTCTGTTTGGCTGTCTCTCTAGTTTCCTGTCTATTTATCTCTTCCTCTTTTCTCATTTCTACTCTTTCTCGTTCTCCTAATTTGCTGTCTACGTGTGCCTGAATCCACTCTGTGCTCTATCCTAAAAGATGTTTTTTCTCACATCTCAGTCCATCTGCCAAATCCTCACATCCTTCAGGGACTTTCTGTTCCTACAAACTCTGCCAGCCATTTCCCTTACGCTTTATGAATCATTTCCTTTTTAACATTCTCTAACACACACATGTGCACTGTCTACACAGATAGTCCTTTCCTCACTGTTGCTGCTCAGCGTTTCCCTTGGGGATATTAGGAACAGCAGGTATTTCTGGCATGATCCAGGCCCTGGCTTGCCCTGCCATGTGGAGGGCCAAGGGCTCCTAATGTCCATATTTAGTATTTAAGTTGTGTGAAATTATATGCCTTTACTCAGAAATGTGTGGAGTCATGCTGCTAATGAACATTTACAACATTAACTTAAAGTTTCTCAGATGACCTGCAAGGGACAACAAATATGCATGGTTTGAATGTCATTTTTCTAAGTGAATGTAATTTAAAATTATTTAAAAGTTGTTATGTTTGCACAATATTATACTTTGAGTGAAGAGATGAAGAAACGTTCATTTTAAGTACTTTAATGAAGTATTAAACTAATTGCAATACACACTTACACTTAAGGCTGCGTAAATTATATTATACTTTAATCCTAGTCAAGACTAAGCTCTTCCTAGACTCCTGTTGTGTAAAAGGCTAGTATGACAGTCAGGTCCATAAATAAGAGACACTCTGGGTTTGAAATGAAATAATCAAGATGTCATTGAAATGTAGACTTTCAGCTTTAATTTAAAAGGTTCAACAAAAAAATATTGCATTAACCATGTAGAAATTACAATCATTTTAATCATAGTCCCTCCATTCTCAGAGGCTCAGAGGTAATCAGACAATTGGCTCGGAACAAGGTTCATGTCCAAGTGTGGCCTGTTGTTCTTATTTCTCAAATGAAGCACATAAAAGGTCTGGAGTTGATTCCAAATGTTGAATTTGCATTTAATGGCTGTGAAATTTCAATATGAGATCATCTTAACAGTGTTGTATAAAGTACTGGAATGTCACACTTGAACAGAAGTACAGGTACCTTACCATAAAATGACTTTGGTAGAAGTTCAAGTCACCAACTGAAATACTACTCAAGTAAAAGTCTTTAAGTGTCTAGTGTTTACTGTACTTAAGTCTATCAAGTAATCTACAATGAAATGTAGGCCTACTCAAGGAATGAAAGCACAAATACAAGTAAATTAATTAGCCTGGCAAGCCTGACTCTGATATGAACACATAGTCTGGACACGATCCATTGACTGAGCTTAAGCGTACGGGTGGGATCAACGGCTGTCTTTCAAACTGCTCTGCACGTAATAGGCCAGCGCTATGAC
>JAQQZY010045648.1:0-10646 GCA_030068375.1 Ostorhinchus rueppellii | reverse complement strand
TTAACGAAAATTTCAAAGTGATCCAGAATGCAGGATTTCTTCTGGATCATCCTCAAAATTTAATCAGTTCTTCCTTCTGCCATTTCCAACAGTTCCTGAAAATTTCATGAAAATCTGTCCATAACTTTTTGAGTTATCTTGCTGACAGACTGACAAACAGGCAAACGCCGGCAAAAACACAACCTCCTTGGTGGAGGTAATAATAATTGTATGTATAGGCATATTGTATCTTTAACAGGTCTACAATATGTCTGAGAGCATTAACATGATAGGGCAGAGATTTGACACTGATCATGGGCCTAATATCCTCATTGTTTTGAGTGTTTAACATAGCTGCTTTGCTATTTCATGCATAATTTTCATAGAAATTGTCATTTTTTTATGCAAAAATTCTGTTATTACTTTGGTCCAACAATAACAACTTCCAATAAAATTATCTCTGTTTCATTTGAAGTGCTACTAAATATCTTGAAGCATAAACATAAACTGAATGTTAAGGTCATGTTGGGACAGTGACACATAAATATGGTGAACTATTTTTTTCCACTATAATATTTCTCAGTATATTTGTTAAATCCTCTTATTACTACAGCCTTGTGAGGACATGATTGTCTTCTCAATGAGGTTTTTGGTTAATGCCATAAAAGGTAAAACATGATGATTTTGATCTGAGGGCTGGTCAGGTCACATTCTCGCATTCTCTAGCAGTGACAACAAAGTTCCACTGGGGTTGCTTCACAGCTGTCACTTGGGAGACTGGGCAGAGGCAGCCTTACCACTTTGTGTGATTGTAAAGTGTTGCATTTTTAGTTCCTGTTTGTAGATGAAAAACTTTGCCAATAAGCTACACTTGTAGACACCCTGATCTGACAGGTCAGAGTAGATGGACAGTGTAGTTAAGTGCATTAATCAAAGTAACTATTGAGAAAAGGAGATTGTAACAGGAAAATGTGGCCTCATTGTGAAGGGCCTGAAATGAGTCATAAGTGAACATGGACTTAAGCTGCCCTAAGCGCTTAAGTGTGGTTTCCTCAGTTCTGGAAGGGTTCTTTCTGAGAGAGGAAACGTATGAAATTATGATGAAATTGGCATCACTGTAACAAAGCCAAGGATTGTAAACAAGCAAGCCTAATATCCTGGGAACTATCTTAACACTTTACCTTTTTAAGCTGAAAACGAATTTATGTAAAGGTCTCACTGGCACTGTTTCTGTGTTGGATTATGTATCACTTCTGCAGGTATAGGACACAGTAATTAGCATTAGACATAAGATAATATGCACAAAGATAATCCTGCATGCACATGCAAAAGTGTCATTTTGTTTCTGCATAAAATGAGGTTTCACTTGAGGGTTCTGCAAAGGAAGTCAGTATTTCAGCCATGATTGTGTGTTAGGTGTTTGACCATTAGGGGGCAGTGCAGTGATGTTTTGAAGTCCAGTTTTTCTGACAGTGATCTGTTTACTGACATCAAGTGGTGGAACAGAAGTTGAGGCATGGGCCTGCCTAAAGAAAGCAGCATGACTGTGTTGGTGCTGACAGTGGTGTTGTTGAACCCCCACCCCCCTCCCACCCCTATACCTCCAGCTGATTGCAGAACAGAGTTTGACTTTTGGGTCCCAGCCCAATAGTTTTCCTGTTTTCTTCTGGCTGAAAGCAGAACAAGGCTGAAGCGGGTGGGACCCAGAATTGCATAGGAACGTTGCACATTGTTCCCAGAGCTTCCTCTTCCACATTCCTGGGCTGATTGGGATCTGGGCCTCCTGTGCAGGGGTATTGTTCTAACTCAGCAGCTCCACAGACCTGGCCCCAGCAAACCACAGCTGCCTTCACTGACCATTGTGGTGCATAGGCAAAGTGATGGCTATCTTTGCCTCATCTGTCATCCCTCTTTCTCTTTGTCTCTGACTCATGTAGTGATTCTTACAGGATCTGCTGCTTCAGCCTCTCTGTGTCTTTGCTTAGGGTACATAGTTTCATTGTACTGAAACAAATGACATCCCTTGTGACTTTAGTCCTCTTCTTGTGGCTAATAGGCCTTTTTAAATCTTGGCTAACATGGCAACAGTGTTTTCACTTTTGCTTGACTCCAGAGTCATCTTGTTTTACCAAGTTCTGTGTCATATAATCTTGAAGACTTTCTCTTTAATGTTGTTATAAGTAAGCATTATGGATGATGAGACAATTTATGTGGTGTTGTGAAATGCTTGGATGTGCAAGGACTAAATTCAGTGTTGTCTACAAATCAATTCCTATCTCCTCAGCATTTACAGCTCCAGGAGAAAACAGAAAGCTTTCTGTGTTTAATTGGACCAAAATAAATCGCTTTAACTACCTTAAAAAAATCATATCTGTGATATTCTAAGTAAGGATACAATGTTTTGTGTTTATGTTCAAATTTATGTATAGATTAGCTAAAAATGGGCTTATCAATAAATTAATCCAATATCATGGTGAATGATGAGAAAATGCAATTGAGCGTGATTTGGAATTTATGTGCAGTGGTCCAGCTTCAATAAGTTTGCCATCACATGTTGCAGAGTAATGTGGTGTTGATAGCTTTTCAGTTTGTTTGTGCTCTTTGGTGTGTTTTCTGCTCTTTGTCCTCTAGAGGGCAGAGTTTCTCTCTCTGCTGCACTGCAGTTTACAAAGCATTTTTCCACTTCTTGCTTACACTGCAGACTAGCTTTAATGCTGGCAGGATAAATGTTATATAAAATAAAACCCTGAATTTTATTGACAGGTATTGTGCAGTGATTTCTTCATAGTATTTTCACTACTGCCACAGAGAAAGAAGCAAGTGGATCCTTTTTCTTTGATTCTTCTTTTAATTCTCTTGCCAGGCAGTTGACTGTCACCTTAGTGACAGTGCAGTCAGCACAGTGGTGGGAGTAAGCACTTCCTTAAAACTTTCTGATAGGCAGAGCGTTTTAGCCTAATGTGTTTTCTGTAAAAAAATAAAATAAAAAAAAAAAAATCAGAAAATGAGTACACACAACCCAAATACATCCCTAATCACAATTATCATTGTGAATAGGATAGCATGCTGATGTCAGCATTTAGCTCAAAGCACTGCAGTGCTTATGTGCAGCCTGAAAGAGCCACTGACTGACTGTGAACTGTATTTGACTGATGGACACAAAGTTACTTCATATATAAACTTACGTAGTGCAGTTTTTGATCATTTGTGGCTTCAAGTATTTTGAGGACAAACCAATAAACATAAACAAAGAAATCCTGGCTTTTCATTTTGTGTTTACTGACCAGAACAATTGTGTTCTTGGAAATCCCGGCGCAGACAACCACCGGTGTCCAATTGAAGTTGTGTTTCTTGGCACCTGACAAATGAAAGTTTATTTATTTTTCATTTACATCCTGTTTAGTTCGCCACCTCTTGAGGAAAAGTGTAGTTTCTGAATTCCTTTTTTTGCTTAAGTCTGTGGTTTTCTTTGGTGTTTTGTACAGGAAGCATACACCCTATATGAGCAATGTAAACACTTGATCACATAATTTCTCCTGTTCTGTGCCTATTTTATCCAAGTGAAGATAGCATTAGGTCAAGAGGCAAAGTGACATATCTGCAGCAAAGCAAAACAGACCTGTTACTGAATTAACTGGGTCTATACTGGCCATCTTGAATAACATCCAGAGGTTCAAGACGTGCCCACTGTCATAATCTGCTGCGCTTGTCTCATTTACGTTCAGTTATGGCCAAATACTGTTTTGTGAAGTCAAACTGTAATCAGTCCAAACAAATGTTTTTGACAACTTAGAAACAATATATTCCTTACTGAGATATTAAAAAAAAAAGTACAGGCATAATGTCAGTCATATTATATTTCTATATATGATGTAATGAAGGCTGTACAACAGACACACTTAGAGATGCACTGCAGGAATTCCATCGTATCTGCATCTATATGAACCCTTAAGTCCAAAACTTTGAATGATTTCCATTGGATGGAAGAAATGTTGTCCATGTAACCACAGCCAATAGTGTCTTGATGGTCTTAATTTTAGGAGGATGGCAAATATTGTGTTATCGCTTTATTGTAGATAAATCACCATACTACTTATACTGATGGTGAAGGTTTGTTAGAGTCATGTGTAGTTTTTATTTTGTGTGTAGTAGTTGCTTTGTTTTGCACAGAGTATTGGCTGTGTTTGTGGTTGAAAGGACTATTAATTTTTTGGACTTGGTCACAGAGAACAGCAAAGTGATGATTTCTTTAGGCAGTGAGCTTTTATTAGAGTCAGCAGTGAAACGGCCCTCTCACTCCCCAGCTATGGATATTTGGATTGGTTTGAGTTTGCTGCAGGTACAAGCTGTGCAGCCAAGCAAAGCACAGCAGTCTGTCTACCCCCCACCCCTGTTTCACAGACCCCATCACTTTACTCATTCTGCTTCTCTTCATAATAACTCGGCACACTCAAGCAGACGTGCAAGAGAAGGGGAGTGTTTGTTATTTGACTAAGTTAGCAAGAAAGCAAACAGCATTTGTGTTTGTAAATGAATGCTAACAAGTAACAGAGTCTAGGGTGTGATAAGGGCTATCTGTAAATGCAGACCAGTGCATGTAGCTTTCTTCCAGAGCCTTCCTGCTCATCATAAATTCTGTCAGTCTTCTCAATCTTCTTTCAGTCTTTTTCACTGGTGGAAAGCACAGGGCAGCAGGGTGTGGCTGGTGACGTCTCTGTTATGATTGGCCATTGGCCCAAGCCTGTGTTATCTCCTGTGGAACATGTTCTAGTCCCACCCCAGATAGTGCCTGGCACTTATACATAGTCCTGCCCACTCAAAATTACATCACAACCTATGAAAAGTGCCATGTCTGTTTGCTTTCTCTCTTCATTGTGAACTGACAGGTAATGTTGTAAATGTAGAAAGTTTCTTTCCATCATGTAGGATTAATAAAGGGATCATTATCTTCACTTCTAGCTAGTCTAGACCAGTGACTTTAGAGAGCCTGACGGGTATTGTCTGTAAGTGAAGTCTCAGGGTCAAAATATAGGGGCCCTGACAGTCAGTGAAAGGGTAGCTGCTGCATGTGGGTGGCAGCTGGACATGAGGACTGAACCTGTCTGCATACCTGACTGTAAATGGGACAGATGAAGGAGGCAGGTAGTTTGAAAACGGCATGGCACACACTACTGGATTCTACACACCAGAGTGAAAGACTGAAAGCCTCTTGTCCAACATGGAGTTTCTCAAGAGCCTGGTTCCCGCTGTCATCTCAGGGGAGGCACCAGTCGAACATGGGGGAGCCTTACCAAGGGAGACAGGTCCCCGGCTCCTTCGTATGAAACGACTGGGCCTGCTAGCAATGGGACATACCATTGATGGGGATCCATTAGGCCCAGTGGTAGAGGCAGTCGGGTCCTCTCGGCATACCCGCAGTCACCGAACTGGCTTTAAAGGTATGACTAATGAAACTTTTTATTTTTGGTTAGTTGCTGCAAATTAACTAGCCAGTCTTTGTTGGTGCTTCTTCTAATGATATATTTTTAGTTTTGTTTAATATTTGTTAACCTGTCACCAAAGGTTGCCTTCACCACCTTATGCTCTCAGCACTTAACATCCATATACATGCGCTGTTCGTATGCAGTTTACAGTACGCAAATAAAGGCTCGTCTATTTGCCTGTTTTGGGTCATTTTGTTGTCTCTGCCATCAGGTTTCCCTTTAGGCTTAATGTTTTTCTAAAGTTCTACTATCAGTGGTTGGACTGATGTGGTGATACTGGACCTTGGATGAACAAAAATGTTCAGGATACAGAGTATTCTGTTTCTCATGGAAAAAAAAAAGGCTCCTTTGAGTAGTTAAGGTGTCGCGATACAATGTTGCCTTTTTAAAAATGTCCTGTCACAATTGAGTATTTTATTACTTTTGCATCAGCCACAAATTGATGTGTGATGTGCTGATTTATTATAGCATTTTTCAGACTAGTCATCCTATCCCAAAATATGACTTCATAACAGTATGTAGAAATTCCAGCCAGACTGGCAAGTATTTCTTGGAGAGCCCTCAGTCACATGTCTTTGAATCTAAGTAACACAATTGGAAAAGTTCAAGGGTGAACTGGTAAAAATTTAGGAGCCAAAGAAAAAGGTTGAGTGACCTCAAAACATATTTTGGTTTTAACCTAGGTATTCATATTCTATTCATAAAAATGTTTTGCACAGATTAGTAAAAGCAGAATTTTTTTCCCCCCATCTTTTCTTCACTAAATATATCATAGTATGCTACATGAGGCAGACTTCGATGTTGACAGATCAGAAATGAGAGCATATGCTGGTAATTATTGTATATCAACAAGTTTCTGGTTGGCAAAAAAATAAAAAAATAGTGGCTACAAAATATTTTGGCCAGGGATGTCAGGATAGAAAGCATTACTTTAATGAAATGTTTATATTTTAATGAAAGCTTGGTGTAAACTGTAGATGGATTATTGCTGCATTAAATGGGAAAAGATTTTTCAAGAAATGTGGCTATTGTATCATACTTAGCAGGTACTGAGTGTTGGTATTAGATTTCGTGTTCTGGTTGTAAATAAAGAAATTGGTAAACTTCTGCAGTGGATTGGGTAGCAAAAGTGGAGACTTTACATTTTCAGTTGGACTAACGTGGTTAAGCCATTGTAGGTGTACTTTGGGGTATGGGTATAGTAGTTAAAGGTTTAATAGACGCGTGTCCACATATGCATTGTGTGTGTGTGGGTGAGCACGCGGGTGAGCACGCAGGTGAGCCAGTTTGCATCAGCAGTGGCGTGAAGACTTGTCGTCTCTCAGAATGGCTTCTTTGCAGTGCTGCCTGTCAGAGCATGCTTTTGCTCCTTGTTTGCTCATGGCTAAAGCATGACTGAGCGCTCCCTTGTGCTTAACTGCCTTTAGCCCTCTTGGTCTTAAAGAATTGAATTAGACAGCTAGCTTAACTAACCATCAATAACAATGATAGGCTGAGTTTTTATTCTGTACTTTGGTTGTAGCTTTGGTGAGCTGTAAAGACTAAAGAAAAAGCCATGTTTTAGCTTGCCTCAGGTGTGTGTGTGTGTGTGTGTGTGTGTGTGTGTGTGTGTGTGTGTGTGCGCGCTCAGGCCACTGTGCTGATATTCATACCAGCAATAACTTTCCTACTGAATGCATTGGACATATTGTTTTCAAATCTCTTTCCTTTCTTTCTTTCCAACTAGGAAATATCCGCCATACTAAAATGCTCTCCTTTTTACATCCTGCTGGGGGTGGCAGGGGTCACACTGGTGAGTTATGTAATAAAAGAAGTGATGTGATTGCTACATTGGTTGAGGTCAGGTACAGAGATGCGTGTTTATACTGCAGGATAATTTAGCCTGTGTTTTAAATCCGAGCTGTGTGCCACTCCCTGTTGCATAGCCAGAGTTGGCTTTTAAGGTGGTGCTACTTTCTTTTTGTCATTTGTCTCTCTGTGCATATAGAGATAGCACCTAATTACTGGATGTACAGCTGGGAAGGGTTTGAATAAGACTGTATTTAATTAATGGGTGCAGCAAATTTGGGAGTGTTTGGTGCATGTGATCTAACTTGAATGTGCACTGATGGTTGATAGACATGCGTCTCATTAGTCCATAGGGTGTGTTATCCTGACAACCTAGACAAACTGATTTACTGAACTGCTTCAGTGTTTATTTGTGAGCTCATAAAACAAACCCTATAATGGTGCATCTTAGTAGAGAATGATGTCCAAGGAGAAGAGACAAATGCTGCAAATCTCTGTTATTGTTCTTTCTCCAACTACCTCGCCCTGATAAATGTGCTTGTGAAGTGGAAAAACTCAAAGACGGTTCATTTCAAGATGTGCTGTGACTAATGAGCTGACCTTTTAGTACCTGTGATAAGAGTTTTAATTTGGTTTTGCCCAGTCTTCTGCTGTGTCATTCCAGTGGGATATTGTGCATCTGACCTCAGGATGACTGTTTGCTAAAATGTTGCCTGTCTTGATTGGCCAAAATGAAATGGGTTTGTTCATTCTCAGACTGGCCAGAGAAGAAAGGTATTGTTCATTTAGAGGAAGTTACTTCTATTTGTGCAGATGTGTCAGTCAGTTACAGATGAATATACTGTGAAAGCTGGCCAGTATGGGAGGGATGGGGGGCTTGGCTGTTCTAACTTTGTGTCTGGACAGTCATGATAGTTACTAGGAGGAAGTATGAAAGTGCTTGTTCCTAACTCAAAGGAGAGTGTTGACATAAGAAGCTGTGCAGGTTGCAGAGTTGTGCTGCATACTCAGGCTACTGTGATGGATCTAAATGGCGTGTCCTCTGCAGCCCAGGCACCATTGAGGAGGTCAGGGATTGAATTACAGCTCCTATCGATTATTGTTCCCACCACTGCCCTTCAGAGAGGCCAGGACAGGAAATGCATCCTCCACCCTGTGGGCTCCTGGGAGGAACATCTTCTCTCCACTGTCTGAAGTCAGAAGAGTTGGTTGTCAATTGCTGCTTCTGCTTTCTGAATGAAGCTACTATAGCTCACCTTGGTTATGCATTTAGCTGAGATTATTTGATCAGTGGGCTCCTCTTTCCAGGAAGTCCATTTTAATGTTGTTTATTTGAAGTCCTCTACTTACGTCAGCTCTTAAACAATAGCTCCCAGACCTACATTCTCAGAACTAATGTTTGTTATTTGTCTGTATTCCATAAACAATAAAACTGTCGCACACCAGTTTTGCTGGTGTGCTGTGTTTTTATCTGTTGGTACGTTCAAGGTTTTGTTTATTATAATAATGTATACATTTTCGTTATGATGATGATCTCTTAGTTGACATTTATTTGTGATGCAAATCATTTGGATTGACAATTTTTCTTCTTTTCATTAATTCATCATATTGTAAGTTAGTTTCTGGTATGCATAGAGTAAAAGAGTCATTTAGTTTCAATGGACACTGAAAGACACAAACAAAATTGCATTTATGTTGACCTTTTTTAGGCTTTTAGAACAAAAAAATTAGGAATATTTGATATAATTAGAAATTCTGTTACAATACAATGGGGTAATTAAAGTTCAAAATTAGTCTAATCTAAATTGGTTATTAAATATTGCTTCTGACAATTTAGATGATGGAAAAACCCCATTTGAAGGTTATAAGTTAACATGTATTGTAGATTCATCATACAAGTACTGTGTTCTAAAATGGTAAGTTGTGGTTTTAGTATTATGTATGTAGTGTGTGTTACTGTATGTCTTTTCTAAATGCAGAGGCTTCCTAGAGTTTTAGATATTAAAGTAATCAACAATCTTACTTCAAGGTAGAAGCTGAAATTCGTATTTAAAAGCAAAGTATATAACATATTTTCCTTAAAACACCATATTCACTCTTCTCAGTCATCACTTGTGATCTGGTGTATGCACTTGTAGAGACCCTGTCCTCTGCCTACATTTTCTATTTTCTTCTTATTGTGATGTCTTCAGGCTGTTTCTGGGCATTAACCTTCGGACAGTGAGTTTGTACCTCCAGTCAATAACAGTGGTGTAGATGGACAGATGGAATAATATAAAAAACAAAGTGACACTGGTTGCTTAGCTCTGTCCTCTATGTCCTCTTCTCAGTTACTGCACAGTTTGGTCTGAAATAGAAAAGTCACATTATCTTTCAGTCTGCTGCCTTCAAAACACCTGTCGATGTCACACACCTGAAAGGACAAAGTTTGTGCTGCACCTATATTTATTCTAGAATATTTACATAGAGCATTGTGAAGGTGCAGATAGGTTTGGGTTTTTTTTTTTTTTTTCCCCCATATCTTTTTAATATAGCCAATATGACAGACCATCTAAACACATGCACTAATAGGTGAATCCGTTAATCTAAATTGCCCATAGGTGTGAATGTTGGAATGATTGTTTGTCTCTGTATGTCAGCCCTGCCATGAACTGGCGACATGTCCAGGGTGTACCCCACCTTCATCCTAGAGTAGATGGGATAGGCTCCAAGTGATCCTTGTGAGGATAAAGTGGGTTCAGAAGATGAATGAATATGACAAAATTGGGATTTTTTTTTCCTTGTCAATTTCAGTTGTGGTTTTTTTTTTTGTTTTTTTTCCTCACTAAACCAGTCAGTCACTTGACCACCACTCTGCTCCCTCTTCCAGTGAGTGGAGAGGATGTTGGAAGTGATCGGTTTATAAACTCAATTCTTCTTCTTCTTAAAGTCAGGGTAGGAGGATTGTTGTTTTTAACTTGTAGAGAGGCAGAAGTAATGTTGATAGTGCTGTTTCTGAGTGAGTGCTACATATGTTAATCAATGTTTACCATTAGTGATGCAGGCAATGGTGGTCCACCATTATCTGTTTTGAACTAATATTAAGCAGTTCCTCAATAACAGCGATCAAACTCTCTAGCTTTGGTACCAAAAATGTAAACATTGCTTCAACAGACAAATCTGACCATAGATGATCAACAAATAAGTCATGAAACTGACAGGTGTTCTGTATGAGTTTTGAGTTTAGTTTATTTCAGACACAAACATAATACAAAATGAGCCCCCCCCCCAAAAAAAAAATATATAACAACTGTTGTCTAAAAGGGAGTAGGAAGAAGCCACTGCTTATCCAGGCTGTCTTTTTTTTTTTTTTTTTTTTTTTTTTTTTTTTTTTTTTTTTTTTTTTTTTTTTTTATT
>JAQQZY010045638.1:0-10646 GCA_030068375.1 Ostorhinchus rueppellii | reverse complement strand
CTCTCTCTCTCTCTCTCTCCTCGGGGAGACCAAGCAAGACAGGTTCTGGCGCTGCCCCCCCCCCCCCACACACACACACACACAGCGTTCTTAGTATATGAGGCCCTAAGTGCAGTCCGATATGCGCAGATATCCGCGGAGTGTACATGGCTGATTCTGGGGTGGGGGTCTGCCCCAACTGGGCAAAGTTTTGGGGACAGATAGACGGACAAACAACCAACTGATGACAATACCCTGTGGCCAAAGGTAAAAGAAAACAAAACAACAACAAAAACTAACAAACTAGAATAAGATTTATTGAAATTAAACACTGATTCATGTCCCCAAAGCCACAGAGAGCCGCAGCAGAGGGATGAAAGAGCCGCATGTGGCTCCAGAGCCGCAGGTTGCCGACCCCTGATCTACAGGATTAGTAATTAAATATAGAAAAATACCTGATTTACACTGAAAAAATCCAATACAGATATGATAATACTACAATAAATGGTGATAAATCACTTAAGGAATTTTAAATAGAAAGGAAGAATTCATCTGGGAACTACCACAAAAGTAGCCCTGGGTGTTTGTGGTTTATGGTGCATGGTATAGTGGGTTTTTCTTAAAATAATCTTGTTGAGGCTCAAGAGTTGAGAAGTGTTTTTGTCGTATTTTAGCAAAGTGTTGTGTTTGGTTCAGTTATTAATATCTTTGCTGAAAAAGTCTCTCTTTTTTTTTGCAGCTTTCTCTGTTTTTCATATAATAACCCTCAACTTTAATCTGAGCTTTAATGAACATCTACATGATCAATAAATTAAATACAGGAAAAAAAACATGATTTTCACTGAAACAAATGCAGAATACAGATTCAGATTCAGACTACTTTATTGATCCCCAACAGGCAATTCAATTCGCAGTTCCCCCACCTTATTGAACATCCAAACAAATAGGGACAAACAAACAAATGCAGAACAGTATATATCAACATATAGCAGCCACATACACGTTCACATTCACCTGTCAGTACCATAGAACAGTAACCAGGCAATAAGTTAAACAGTTAAGTTAATTCTGTTAGCTCTAGCAGTAACCATATGCTTTCCAACTACAAACATTCATGTCAGGTAATAATTTCAAAGGATCACGTAGAATGCC
This sequence comes from Ostorhinchus rueppellii, assembly GCA_030068375.1. Taxonomy (NCBI): domain Eukaryota; kingdom Metazoa; phylum Chordata; class Actinopteri; order Kurtiformes; family Apogonidae; genus Ostorhinchus; species Ostorhinchus rueppellii. Next base: position 9,515 of record JAQQZY010045638.1, on the reverse strand, counting down.
GTGAAGGATGGAAGTCACTGTTTTTCTTGAGGCCATTATAGCTGAATAATATCACTGCTCTACAATTTCTAATTAAATCTCTGCTTCAGACATTAAATGTGCTAAATCTTACATAGTTTAATAAGATGAATCAGAAAACAAATGACCAATGCTCAGAATAACTTTCTGAAAACAATGGAAACTCTAAGGCTGTAAAACTTTTTAACGATAAAGCAATAGTTACTGATCATACAGCAGCACATGATCTAATTAGCATAGTAGCTGACAGATAAGATGATGAAATGTTGAATTAATGCTAACATTAGTTACTTTAGCCCAGTTAAGCTAACAGGTTGAGAAAGAATCCAAGTAACTGATTCAGCACAGAACTATTCCTCCACCATATACCAGTTGTTAAAAGGTACTGCAGTCCAGTCTCACAGAAACATGGAGATGCTGGGGATTGAACCCAGGACCTCATACATGCGAAGCATGCGCTCTACCACTGAGCTACATCCCCTTCTACACAATTTTTTGCAGCACTTACGTTGTCAAAATATTTCACCTTTATTCCAGAACAACATCTGTAAATGAAATTGTGGATCATTTGATCACAGCTCTGAAGGTAGTAACAGAGCTGTGATCAAGGTGGCATCATGATTCTGGAACACTATGTAACAGGAACCCCTCTTGGTCTGTGACATTTTGATGATGTACTGTGTGTGTGACCCCTGTGCTGGGGGGATTTAACAATGAGTGTGGGCCATGTACAGTAAACAAACATTTCAACACGACCAGAAAGATGTCGATCTGGAGAGACGCTGACACCCACGAGCTGTTGTCACTTGCCAGACTCTATCCATACTAACATTTGTGGAACAGTGAAAGACTCTGGAGAGGTTAGCCAGGCAATAAGTTAAACAGTGAAATGACTCAGATGATAGAAAGAATAAAAAACACAATAAATAAGTAGAATAAATAGCAGTCAGCTTCAGTCACTGCACAGTGTTTATCAGCCCGATCGCTGAGGGAATAAATGAATGGGAGTATGTGTTACAGAGGATAATATTATAATCAATGGTGATAAATAATATCAGAAAGGTTAAAACTACAGAAAAAATCATTTGGGAACTGACACAAAAGTAGCTCTGGGTCTTTATGGGTTAAGAGTAACAAGGAATGAAAAATCTGTGTAGTTTTTGCTGGGACTAAACGTTTGACTTTCTCCAGTACATAAAATAACCATTTGGATGCAGAAAAAGGCGATGATTTCTCCCGGCTTTCTGCAGTAACACTGGCTTTACTTGGCCTGTACTTTCAGTATATATTCTAAACACTGTATATTTACAGTGCAGTGAGTGTAGAACACTTATTTGTGAATCATTAGAAATAGGTGGTGTCCTGTATGCTGTCATGCATTCCTAGACACTTGGATCATTTACTCTATGCCATTAGGAGTTCCACCCACTAAACTGTCCATACTCTTTATTTTAATTCTGTTAGCTCTAGCAGTAGCCATATGCTTGCCAACTACAAACATTCATGTCAGTTAATAATTTCAAAGGATCATGTAGAATGCAGTGAAGGATGGAAGTCACTGTTTTTCTTGAGGCCATTATAGCTGAATAATTTCACTGCTCTACAATTTCTTAGAAAATGATTTTACACCAATTATTTACATGTATGGATAGGATTAGTGGGTCGGCAGGTATTAAACAGTTTTGATTAGTAGAGGACTTTGGATGCTGGTGGATGTTTGTGTGTTTGTAGGTTCATAATGCTGTAGAGAAGTGTTTGTACTGACCACCCAAGTGATAATGTAGTGATCTAACTTTTACTCCTAGTCACCTTCTACCTCTTTTAGTCTTCCTCCCTCTTTTACAAAGTCCAGAAGGTGATGACAGATATATAGAAACACATCAGCCTGGTGTTTCTTCTCTGAGCCCCTTGAAAAGCTCCCTTACCTCCTTAAATATCTACCCTGCTTCTCTCCTGTCTGATGGGAATATCTGTTATTACAGCACATTTCAAACATTTCCTGACTGCTCCCAAAAGAGCCGCAAAGCTAAAGCCACGGTGTTAGATTATTGCAAACATAAATATGAGCACACAAGACAGACCGGCAGATACTTATTTACTCATTTTATATAAGACGTAGATGTAGCCAATGTGACATCATCCATTAGTTTATACTTTACTGTGTTGAAGTCACAAGTTTTTTGTCATGTTGGATTTATGAAAGTGATCATATTTGGATAAGAAAGTGGAACAAGGGAAAACTGAGGGACGACACCTCATTCAACTTTTATGGCCCCAAACTATGGAATAGTGTACCCCAGGACCTGAGATCTGCTGTGAGTGTTCAGATTTTTAAAAGTAAACTTAAGACCTAACTTTTTAGTCTAGCTTTTAATTAAACTCTTACTTTTTCAGCATTGCTCTACTCTGTTGCTCTTATTTGTATTTCTATTTGCAACTGTGGGACAGTGGGGGGGTTGATGTAAAGCACTTTGTGCTACATGTAACATGTATGAAAAGCACTGTAAAAAATAATGTTTGATTGATAAACTGACTAATGGTAATGCTCAGAATAACTTTCTGAAAACAATGGAAAGTCTAAGGCTGTAAAACTTTTTAACGATAAAGCAATAGTTACTGATCATACAGCAGCACATGATCTAATTAGCATAGTAGCTGACAGATAAGATGATGAAATGTTGAATTAATGCTAACATTAGTTACTTTAGCCCAGTTAAGCTAACAGGTTGAGAAAGAATCCAAGTAACTGATTCAGCACAGAACTATTCCTCCACCATATACCAGTTGTTAAAAGGTACTGCAGTCCAGTCTCACAGAAACATGGAGATGCTGGGGATTGAACCCAGGACCTCATACATGCGAAGCATGCGCTCTACCACTGAGCTACATCCCCTTCTACACAATTTTTTGCAGCACTTACGTTGTCAAAATATTTCACCTTTATTCCAGAACAACATCTGTAAATGAAATTGTGGATCATTTGATCACAGCTCTGAAGGTAGTAACAGAGCTGTGATAAAGGTGGCATCATGATTCTGGAACACTATGTAACAGGAACCCCTCTTGGTCTGTGCCGTTTTGATGATGTACTGTGTGTGTGACCCCTGTGCTGGGGGGGATTTAAAAATGAGTGTGGGCCATGTACAGTAAACAAACATTTCAACACGACCAGAAAGATGTCGATTTGGAGAGACGCTGACATCCACGAGCTGTTGTCACTTGCAAGACTCTATCCATACTAACATTTGTGGAACAGTGAAAGACTCTGGAGAGGTTAGCCACACCACAATGGTTGGGGTATTTCTGACGTGTAACTTATACATTACACCTCTATGCTGCTGTACATCACTGCCCATTTGATTTGGGAACACAGGTCCATTGTGTAAAAGTCCAGCCTGTCTCACCTCTGTTACGCCTTTGGCTGTGGAAATTGATCAATGGTGGCAAAAAGGTGGGGTCACCATGTCATCTTTTTTCCTGGGATCTCTGTGTGAAAGTGGCAAATGATATGACAACATGAGATACCTAATATAAGATACCTACGCACTGGCTTCAGTTTCAGGTTGCACTTTTTGAGGGTTGAGTGTCTTCTAACCTCTTGCTTCCATTATACAGTCACAGGAAAAAAATTATTAGACCATTAAATCTCCTCAAAAGCAATGTTTACGTATTCCAGTCCTAACTCCTGTGTGTATCATGTGACTAAAACTGACAGAAAAGAAAAGATGGAATGTCTAAAAGCACTGTTTTTGTCAGTACAATGACACAGATACTGATGTAAGAACTGAAGGGATTTTGCTTATTATCAAGAAAACATGTTAAATGGACAGATATCAGCTGTGAAATTAATCTACTATGAGCTATTTTTGTTATTATTATATTTGTCCAAACAAATGTTCCTTTAGTTGTACCAGGCATTAAAATGAACAAGAAACTGAAGAAAACAAGGGTGGTCTGATCATTTTTTCAGTGACTGTAGTTTCAATCCTTTCTTTCTCAGTATGCTAATAGGTTTAATGTGTCCATATGGTGCGTGCCAGGTGGTCCGTCTGTTTACATCTGTTAGTCACTGACCTCAGCTGTAAACAGATCTAAAAGGATTATGTTCAGGTTTTAGGATCGGTTGTGTTAGGTTCTTAGACAAGCAGACATATGTAGTCGTACTGCCAAAAACAGTGCTTTTAGACATTCCGTGTTTTCTTTTCTGTCTGTTTTAGTCACATGATACACACAGGAGTTAGGACTGGATTGCATAACCATTGTTTTTGATGACTTTTGATGGTCTAATAATGTTTTCCATGACTGTGTGAGTTACATTCTCACTAGTTTTACAGGAGCTGATATTTAACTTTACCTTTACACTAGCTAATGTTTTAGGTTTTTTTTTTCTTACTTAATTTTTATTAGATTGTCTTTTTTCAGTACAGTGCAATGTACACATTCAAGTACAGTTTAGTTAGTTTGTTTTCCCCATTCACAGCACCAAGTGTATTCCCACAAACCTCCACAAGCAACACAGGGTGGAAATTAAAGAAAACAATAACAGACAGACAACATAACAGACAATGTCCACTTCCAAAACTATTTATTTTTTTATTGATTTATTTACACTTGTTAAAAACAAGACAACAAATACATAAACAAGTAAATACAAATGAGATATAACAGTGCAAGGGAGGCCGAAAGCTTAATATGCTTATATAAAAGCCTCCCTTCATCAACTTAATCAACAATTCAAATGAATCAATCAAGTAAGGCTGATATAAGACTTCGTTAGAGGCAGAACGGCACAACCTTGATTAACAACGTAGAATTTTGCATTTTCAATAAATATTATAGCAGAAACAAAGGTAATATGAGTTCCCATCTTTTAGTGAATATGATTTTCTGAAGCCTGAGCAAGTATGTGATCTGTTCCATCTTAAAGGAGAATTCCGGCCATTTTCAACATGCTTTCTATTGCTCGAGCTACCCGAGGAAACCCCTGTACCGAAGACGACCAGTTTTACCGGTTTGTTTACAGCACTGTCTTCCGGTAGCCCAAACAAGTCGATCGTCGAACGCACTTACTCACTCTTCAATGAAGAGTTGCTTGCACAACACTGCAAAAGTCTAAATGTTACCAAGTGTATTTTTCTCATTTCTAGTCAAAATATCTCATCAAGACAAAATCAGCTAAAGAGTAACTTTAGGTGATTTACTACTTACTCACTCTTCAATGAAGAATTGCTTTGAAGAGTGAGTAAGTGCGTTCGACGATCGGCTTGTTTGGGCTACCGGAAGACAGTGCTGTAAACAAACTCGTAAGTTGCTACTTGAACAAACACACTGCTTTAATATCGTTTTCATTCGTTTTGACTCATAAACGCCACAGGGCTGTGTTGTAAGGTGTCTTCTGATGTTGCGTGACTTTTGTGGTAAGATTTGGAAGATGTTAAGATGTTAAAAACAACTTAAAAACTTGCCCCTATGGGTTAGCTGTGAGCGCTAACTTTCCAGTCAAAAATCTCAATGTAGGTTGCACTAAAACTTCTCCCGTCTTCGGTACAGGGGTTTCCTCTGGTAGCTCGAGCAATAGAAAGCATGTTGAAAATGGCCGGAATTCTCCTTTAATGTTTTAGTTTTGATGTGTTAAACTGCTTCCTCACTTGAATTGGATGTAATAAACTTTACTGTTGCTGGTCTAGAAGTTGAAGCTCCCCCATTGCACTTTGGTAGCTCTAGATAAGAACCTAAATTACAGATGTTTACATTTTCTTCAAAACTGGGTCATCAGCGCAATCTGCCAGGTCATCGTCCCGATAGCAGGAAGGAAGCCACCAGACAATTATTTTAGCTTCTGGACATTTAGTATGTGTTTCTGGAAGTGTGAAGCTCTCTGCTGGAGTTAAAGCCTATTTTAGATGCAATTTTAACAGCTGTGGAATGGACTGTCAACATGTTAAAGCACTGTGTAACTTCATCCCCGTGCTGAGTCCAACTCCACCCTCTGAATACATTTCAACGGCTACAACCTCAGAAAGAGACTGAAAGGAAGGAGATAAGGGCTGAATTTCCAGATGTAGGAGATAGGAGGAGTTTAGGAACATCCACAGGGTGAAGCACAAGGTCCCTATACAGAACCATATGAGGCTCTGAAAGGGTTAGTTTGGTTTTTGTGCTGCTTTAACATTTGAAGAAGATCCATCTAAAATGAATCAAGGTCAGGTTTATTTATAAAGCACATTTCAAACAAAGGAAACTACCCAAAATGCAGCACAAATGTACAAATGCAAGATGTGATAAAACTACTAAAATAAGAATAAAAATACTGGGCGGGTCTTTTTCCCCCCAAAACTGATAATGTCAAACATGACGGATAACGTACCCTCCTGAAAACATAATAAATCCCCAATAGTGTAATACGGTGTTACATTATCGGTAAAATGTTATTACAATATTAGTCAGGATATTTTATTACATTATTGGTGAAGTTATTACATTTTTGGGTTTTATTACATTTTTGATTGAGTTTAACGCAAATTTTATTACATTTTCAGGAAATTATTACATTATAGGTGCTACAAGCATAAATGATTATTATGTTTCAGTCAATGCACTGCAAAAAAGGCCTGCACAAAAATAAGACAATTAAACTCATTATTAGGGTTAAAATGTTTTATTTCTAATATTATCTGCCAGTGCAGTAAGAAAATATTATCTATTTTTATTTTAAGCAAAATATGCTTGTTTCAAGTCTTCATAGTAAGTTTTTTTTTTTTTTTTTACCTGTAGTGTGGTCTTATGAAGATGTAGTTACTCAATATATATGTATCGGCAAAACTGTGTAAAACAAATACAAATTTCTTAAGTGCAAACAGTTACTGTGTCTGCTATACTCATCCCCCCACAGCAGAGCCGGCCCAAGGCATAAGCAAACTAAGCACCTGCTTAGGGCCCCACGGCCACTAGGGGGGTCCCCAAGAGCAATTAAGAAAAAAAATGTAGTTTTTGCATGCATGAGTGACGATTTATATATGATCAAAATTATACTATTGTACAAAAACACACTTTTATTATTATTTTTATGTGGTGCTGTTAATGTAGGCCCAGTGATTCTTACTGCCACTGTTTAAATGTGAAAATTCAACGGCACCATAATGTGTGCCTCTTACACATCCAACTCGTGAGTATTTCCAATCAAAACAATGTCACAAAAAAAAAGACATACCCTTCTGGGACTGAAAAAAGAAAGAGGAAGAAAGAGGAAGAGGAGAAAAAAATGCAAATAAAACAAAAGAAATAGAGGCCCCCAAAATCCAATTTTGCTTAGGGCCCAATGGAGGCTTGGGCTGGTTCTGCCCAACAGTGTAGCTTGTTTTGTTCTAAATATTACTTAAATTTAGTTGTAATATCTAAGTGGGATAATTCAAGATGAAAATTCTTGGAACAAGTTGAATAATTTTCACAAGATTAAGTCTCAATAAGTAAATGCATCTTTAAAAAAATGGTTTTTCAAGATAAATATTCCAAATTCAAGTCACTTTATCCTAGTCAGAGCTTCCCTTTGTGCAGTGTGTGTGGTCTGGTTTCATGTTTTGAATTTTCACAGATCATTACCTTCATAATATTATTTATGTTGTAGAGTTTCTCCTTCCACCAGCTGTACTTCTTTGTATGTTTTTATATGGAAGAAATGTTGTGTTTTCTCTCACTTCTGAATCCCAGAGGAGTAGAAACCACCACCGTATCATGTTCAGGCTTCAAAGCAGGATAATCAGGTTTTCTTATATTTCTGAATGTCCCTGTTAGAAGCAGCCTTCAGAGTCAGCAGGCCTGGACACAGACCATCAGTGAATGAAGCATAATCTGACAGTTTAGCAAGAAATAGAAACTGGACAGGCTGCACGATTTCAAAGTGTTCTGCATGGTTTCCATTTTTATTCCTACCATAACCTTAATAACTAGGAACTACAAAACTGGCAAAAGAGCTCAGGACCAAAAGGAAAACTAAACTACACAGTAAAATCTATTTTGGAGAGTTTCTATTTCTAGAGGCCGACATAACTTTTCCCTCTGTGGCACTTAAAAAGAGAATTGCCCTTACTTATGTCAGATCTGTTTTGTTAGAGATGAGATTTATACTCCATAACACGGTCTTAACACGAGCAGTATATAGCCATTAGTGTCCCCATTATGCTAATTCTGGACAAATAAGAGTCATGGGATGATGTTTCATAAGTTTTCATCATGTGTTTTGAGAAAAATGTGGATTTGAAATGCACTGATTCTTCTCTACGGACATGAATGTGTCTCCCTCACTAGTTAATGTGTGTTTGACGGTTACAGTAAAAGCACAGTGAGACATTTATCCAGTCGTCTTATATTATAAAAGGGAATTGGACTTTGTCTGTGTGTCTCGGGCATCGTACAAAATCCTGAAAGAGCTGACTGCTGCAGTTTGGTGTACTTATGTGTTTTTGGTCAAAGAACAGACTAGCGAACACAACAATTTGATAGGACCCATATTTTGGGAGATACTAGTAATTACGTCCACCAAGGAGGTTATGTTTTTTCCAGGGTTTGTGGGTTTGTTTGTTTGTTAGCAACATAACTGAAAACGTTATGGAGGATTTTGATGAAATTTTCAGGATATGGGTCAAGGAAGAGATGATTACATTTTGGAGGCGATCCGGATCACCGTCTGGATCCAGGAATTTTTTAAAGGATTCTTTGTCAGTGCAAGATAGGGCATGGCAGCACAGTTTTGCATATGAGGTCATTCAACGCCATCTAGTGGAGGAAAGTACAAACACTACCTTAAAACCAGAGCAGACATATCCTGAAAATTTCATCAAAATCCATCCATAACTTTTTGAGTTATTTTGCTAACAAACAAGCAAACAAACCCTGGCAAAAACAGAATGTCCTTGATGGAGGTATAAAAAAAAAAAGTCCAAACACTACCTTTGCGGAGGTCTGTGCTCTCCGAGTGCTTTTCTAGTTTTGAAATACAATGGCCTCCTAAAGGCCAATCACTTTGCTAAACTCAGACTCATAGAATCATCATTGAAGTGGGTTACCTAGCAACAGATAACAATAGGGCCTCGTTGCCATGGTGTCAAATTTCATGTGCAGAAACAGACATACCATCTGAGAGGTTATTCAACTGAAAATGCCAATGGAATTCATCAAGAAAGTCTATATTTAATTTGTATATACTAATTTCTTTTCCCCAAAGTGACCGCTCCCCAGCATAAAAATGACCACATCTAGAACCCATTGATCCCCACAGATCAACACGCTACTTAACTCATAAAGACCCAAACATCCACAAGCGATTAAAATCATTCACTGATAAAAAAAAAAAAAAATGTTTAAAACCTGCTGATCCACTAATCCTACCAGTACATGTAAATAATTGGTGTAAAATACAGATTCTCATCTTTTCATGGTCATCAGATATGACCCATTTGGACATTCAGAGGCTCCATAGTTACCATGGAAACACTGTCATC